>PITA01004493.1:66612-122992 GCA_004023965.1 Spilogale gracilis
GAGAGATCACAAGTAGGCAGAGAGGCAGGCAGAGAGAGAGGAGGAAGCAGGCTCCCTACTGAGCAGAGAGCTGGACGTGGGCCTTGATCCCAGGACCCTGAGATCATGACCTGAGTGGCAGAGGCTTTAACCCACTGAGCCACCCAGGTGCCCTCCTAAGAGCATTATTAAAAGCAGTGGAAGTTTTGGTGAAGAGCAATTAAGAGGGAGCTTATATTTCCCTGTACTTACATTAACCCACAAAATTCCATAGCAACCAAAAGGTGAATAGAGAGATCTAGATAAAGACAGCCAAGATGAGCCCTCCTGGGAACACAGTCAATCAACCCTAGGGGTCACAAATGTTTTGCATATGCATTAGATTGCTCCCACTCAGAAGCAATCAGAGCAAGACATGGGCAAGTTGAAAACACTCTTCAGTCCACACACCAATCCATCAACAAAGGTTGCAGGTTTCACTGGCTCAAGGACTTAAATTCAGCTTCTGACCAAATACTGGGTGAATTTATAAGCAACATGACCCAAGGGCAACTATTAGGAAGCCAGGCTTAAATGTAAAATTTTATCCCATTTAAAAGTAAAAGGAATAAAATATATCCCTTGTAGTCAAAAAGACTGTTTCCTAGCTAAGACTGCCCTCGTGAGTGATGAGGAAGTAAAAACATCTCAGGTACTACTAGTCCTTGACTGAATGTGGGACAACTGCTTGAACTGTGATGCTGGTATCCAAGCCACACTCACATCCAGTGGTAAAGGGTAATCTAACTAGCCAAGGGGACTTAATTACAGCCTTTGACCAGTAAGGGGCTAATGCTGAACCAGGAATGATCTACAGATAGCAAGACTGAAAGGTAAAAAGGAGGAGTGGGTGAGAAAGACCTGACTGAATTCAGCCTAGTCACTGAACAACCAACAAACACCACCAACTCAGAGACTTGAGTGGGTGGTATCAGTATTCAGGTTGCTACAATACATTTAACTACCTATATTTCAACCAAAAAAAAAAAATTCAGGTGTCACCCATAGATAGACCACAGCAGCGGCCCAGATGGTAGACTTTGTAGACAAAAACTTTTTACAAATATGCTCGAGGTACTGTTGGAAGTTGTGTCTAAAGAATTAAAGGGAAGTATCGTGACAGTTTTAGTTGAGAGTGGCAATAAAAAGGTATAGTTTTTTTCTTAAAAAAAAAAAAAGATTCAAATGGAAATTCTCAAGTCGAAAGAGTACCTAAAGTGAAAAATTTGCTGCACGGATAAACAGTAGATTTGAGCTGGTGGAAGAATCAATCAATCTATGAAGATTGATCAGTAGAAAATATGCAATTTGAAGAACAGTGATGAAGGGATGAAGAAAAACGAAGAGAATGTTAAGGAAATATAGAACGCCCTTAAGAGCACCAGCTTATGTGTAGTAGGAATACTGGAAGGATATGGGGTTGGAGGAGAGAAGGCAGTAGAAAAAAGACATTATCACTGAAGACTTGTAGATTTCATTGAGAGACATTAACCTATATAAGAAGTTTAAAGAATTCCAAGTAAAAGTCAGACCTAGATGCAGAAACATCATAGTTGTAAGAAATTTTGAAGGATGTTAAAAAAAAAAAAAAAAAGGACTCTTCACAAGAAAACATCAATAAAATTAACAATTGTGTCCTATAATTTTGGAGACCAGAAGGCATTAAGATAATGTATGCAAAGTGCTGGGGCAGTAGAGGGACCTAACAGCTAAGAATCTTACATGCAGCAAAACTGTCTTTAAAAAAATGAAGGAAAAATAAAGACCTTCCCAGATAAATACTGAGAATTTATTGCTGGCAGACTTGGCCCTGCAAGACATACTAAAGAACATAATTAGGCTGACAGTAAGTGATATGAGACAGCAATTCAAAGCTCCAGGGGGCAGGAATAAAAGATATATAGGCATACCTTGTTTTATTGCTCTTTGAAGATAATTGCATATTTTACAAATTGAAGGTTTGTGACAGGTTTGCTTCGAGCGGTTCTGTTGGTGCTATTTTTCCAATAACATTTGCTCACTTTGTATCTCTGTCACATTTTGGTAATTCTCACAGTATTTCAAACTCTTTTATTGTACTTGTTCAGGTGATCTGTGATTGGTGATATGACTTGATGAACGCTCAGATGATTAGCATTTTTTAAGAGATCGGATTTATTAGAGAGCGTGAGCTGGGAGAAGGGTAGAAGGAGAAGCAGACTCCCCACTGAGTGGGGAACCTGAAGAGAGACTCAATCCCAGGACCTTAGGATCATGACCTGAGCTGAAGGCACATGCTTAACTGCCACCCAGGTGCCCTGATAGCATTTTTTAGCAACAAAGTATTTTTAAATTAAGGTATTTACATTGGTTTTTAAGATATAATGCTATTTCCTGCTTAGTAGAATATGGTGCATTGTAAATCATATGCACTGTAAAGCCAGAGACTTCATTTGGCTCACTTTATTGTAGTACTTGCTTTGTTTTGGGGTCCTGGAACCAAACTTGCAATATCTCGAGGTATGCCTGTAGAAGTTTTGAACACTATAAACCTATATTGCATCCCTAACAAGTTTTTATGGAATACTTCATCTAGCAAGAGCAGAATGCATTCTTTTTTAAAAAAAGATTTTATTTATTTGGCAGAGAGGTAGGTAGGCAGAGAAAGAGAGGGGAGCAGGCTCCCTGCTGAGCAGAGAGCCCGATGTGGGACTTGATCCCAGGACCCTGAGATCATGACCTGAGCCGAAGGCAGTGGCTTAACCAACTGAGCCACCCAGGCGCCCCCCCCCCCTTTTTTTTTAAAGATTTTATTTATTTGACAGAGAGAAATACAGCCAGAGAGGAACACAAGCAGGAGGAGTGAGAGAGGGAGAAGCAGGCCTCCCGCTGAGCAGGGAGCCCGATGTGGGACTCCATCCCAGGTCTCCGGGATCATGACCTGAGCTGAAGGCAGTTGCTTAACCAACTGAGCCACCCAGGCGCCCCAGAATGTGCATTCTTAAGTGTAAATAGAATATTCTGCAGGACAGACCATATTCTGGGCCATCAGCAGACCTCATTGAAATTCTATAAGGTAGGGGTTTTATCCCTAATGGAATTAAATTACAAATCAAAAGGGAAATTTGGGGATTTCACAAGTATATGTCAAGTATATGCTCCCAACTAAGCAATGGGTCAAAGAAGAAATGACAACTGAGATGAATGAAAACAAAATACCAAAACTTAACAGAGAAGTTGCTAAGTCAGTACTCAGAGGGGAATTTATACCTCCAAATGTTTATCGTAAAGAAGAAAGCAAATTAGTAACCTTCAGAAAGTAGAAAAGAGCAGACTAAACCCAAAGTAGGGAGGAAGGAAATGAATATTGGAGGGGAAATCAAATAAGGTAAGGGGGGAAAAAATAGAGAAAATCAATGAAACTGAAAGTTTTTTTGTTTTTTAAGATAATCAAAATGGACAAACTTTTAACTAGGCTATGAAAATAAGACTCAATTATGAAAATCAAAAGTGGGAGGGCATCTTATTAAAAAAATACGAGAACACCAAATTACTGAAATTGCAGAAGCAATAAAGTTGTATAGACTTAAATCAAGTAAAATACTGGATTAGTAACCAAGAAACTTACCACAAAGAAGTTCCAGGACCTAATGGTTTCATTAGTGAATTTTGCTGTACATTTAAAGAATTAGCACTTGTTCTTCACAAATTCTTTCAAAAAATATTAAGAAACATTCCTTCTATGAAGCTGTTAACAGCTTGATAGCAAAATGATACAACGACCTCAGAAGAAAACTGTAGACTAATATCCCTTATGAGTATAGATTGAAGATCCTCAAAAATAACCCAAATTTGGCAACATATAAAAAGTATTATGGGGTGCCTGGCTAGCTCAGTCAAAGGGCATGCAACTCATGATCTTGGGGTTGTGAGTTCAACCCCCACATTGGGTGTAGAGATTATTTAAAATCTTAGAAAAAAGGATTATGTGGTATTACTAACTGGAATGTATCTCTGGAACACAAAGTTGATTTGACACCCAAAAGTCCATTGTGGTGCACCATATTAATGCAATAAAGGAACAAAACTATGTGATTTTCTCAATAGGTGAAAAGGTACTTCACAAGGCACCTGGGTGGCTCAGTGGGTTAAATCCTCTGCTTTTGGCTCAGGTCATGATCTCAGGGTCCTGGGATCGAGGCCCGCATTGGGCTCTCTGCTCAGCCGGGAGCCTGCTTCCTTCTCTTTCTCTGCCTACTTGTGATCTCTCTGTCGAATAAATAAAATCTTTAAAAAAAAAAAAAAGAAAAAGAAAAGGTACTTGACAAAATCTAACACCTTTCATTTTAATATCATTTAACAGACTAGGAATAGAATGTAATTTTATTAACTTCTTTGGACATCTCAAAGATCTCACAGCTGATCTCATGCTTAATGGTGAAAGACTGGCTGCTTTCCCCTTAGCAACAGGAATAAGATAAGGATGTCCATCTTAGTCACTTCTATTTAACCTGTTGGAGGTGCTAGCCTGAGCAACTAGACAAGAAAAATAAACATCCTCGTTGGAAAAGAAACAAAACTATTATCACAGAAAGCAACATCTATATGTAGAAATCCTAAATAAATCCCTAAAATCTATTAAAACTAATAAATGAATTAAACTAAATTGCAGGAATTAAGATTACAATGTCAGTTGTATTTCTGTATGCTCAGCAATGTTCAACCTGAAGAGTTAAATAATTTTATTTACAAAAGCTTTATAAAAAATGAAGTACGTGGGGCACCTGGGTGGCTCAGTTGGTTAAGCGACTGCCTTCGGCTCAGGTCATGATCCTGGAGACCCGGGATGGAGTCCCACATCGGGATTCCTGCTCGGCGGGAAGCCTGCTTCTCCCTCTCTCAGTCCCTCTGCTTGTGTTCCCTCTCTAGTTCTGTTTCTCTCTGTCAAATAAATAAATAAAATCTTTAAAAAACAAAATGAAGTACTTAAGAATGAATTGAACAAAAGTATAAAGTGTATACTTTTTTTTTAAGATCTTATTTTTTAAGTACTCTCTACACCCAGTGTGGGGCTCAACTGTACAACCCTGAGATCAAGAGTCTCAGGCTCCACTGACTAAGCCAGCCAGGTACCCCCAAAACTTGCACATTTAAACTACAGAACAGTATTGTAGAAAGAAGTTAAAGATGTAAATAAAGGGAGAGAAAGCTCATATCCACTGAATGAAACACTTAATATTGTTAAGGTCACAGTACTCTGTAAGTTGATCTACAGATTCAACACAATCCCTATAAAAATCCAAGCTTTTCTCTTTTTATAGAAATTGACAACCTGATCCTAAAAATCCTGGAAATGCAAGGGACCCTAGGACCCTAATAGCCAAAACAGTCTTGATGGTAAAAAACAAAATTGGCTGACCTGTAATACTTCCTAATTTCAAAACTTAATGCAAAATAACTATAATCAAGACAGTGTGGTACTGACATAAGAATAGATACATGCATCAGTGAAATCTAATTGATAGTCCAGAAATAAATTGTTAAATTTATACTTGATTTCTTTTTTTATTTTTGAAAAGATTTTATTTATGACCGAGCAAGAGAGGTAACACAAGCGCAGGGGAGCTGGAGAGGGAGAAGCAGGGAGCCCGATAATGGGGCTCGATCCCAGGATACTGGGATCATAACCAGAGCTGAAGGCAGATGCTTAACGACTGAGCCACCCGGCTTCCCCTAAATTTATGCTTGGTTTCTTACAAGGGTGCCAAGAATGTTCAGTGGAAAGTAGTAGTCATTTTGGTAAATGTGCTGAAAAATTTGTATATGCATGTCTAAAGGAATAAAGTTTGATACCTCACACCATCCACAAAGCTTAAAACATAGACCTAAAAGTATAAAACTCTTAGGAAAAAAATAGAAATAAATTTTTGTGGCTTGGGTTGCGGCAAAGCACCATTGTAAAAAGGGAAAAAAGTAATATATTGCACTTAACTACTTGCAAATGATATAATCAAAAAAGTAAAATGACAATAGGACAAAATAAATATAAGTCTTATCTGATAAAGAACTTAAATCCATAATGTATAAGAACATTTTTTTTTTTTTTTAAAGATTTTGTTCATTTGACAGAAACACAGCTAGAGAGAGAACACAAGCATGGGGAGTGAGAGAGGGAGAAGCAGGCTCCCCGCCGAGCAGGGAGCCTGATTGATACAGGGTTCGGTCCCAGGACTCCAGGACTGTGACCTCGGCCTAAGCTAGACGCTTAACAGCTGAGCCACCCTAGGTGCCCCAGAATGTATAAGAACTCTTAAAAGACAGCCCAATTAGTAAATGGGCAGAGGATCTCTATAGACCTTTTCTCCCAAGATAACAAATGGCTAAGGCATACAAGAAGATGCTCACTATCATTAGTTATTAAGGTAATGGGAATCAAAACTAATTGACATGCTATTTCAGGGTGCTGTCAAATACATAAAATCTTTTTTAAAAAAAATCCTATTTCATACCTAAGGATGAGAAAAAAAATGACAAAAATGTTTACATAGCCCTGACTATACTAAAAAGCAGTGTGCATTTTAAATGTGTGAATTTTAGGGTATTTGAATCCTGTCTCAAGATGCTTTTTCAAATGTGAACTTTTTTTCATAATGAGTTATATATTAAACTCTAAACAACTTGCGTTCTATAATGACAAGAACCAGTTTATGTTAGCCTTTGCCATAGATACTTGAATTTTATTTCGTCTCATCTCAGTCAAAAATCTCAGTCTCATTTCAGTCAAAAATGCATCCTCGTTGCTAACTAATCGTGGTGTTTAGAGCTGAATGTTTGCAAGGAAAACCACCAACCATACTATTTATGTTCTACAACCCAGAAGCTTCTCTGTAGCAAAGTGTAAAATCTCTCCCTTTATAGCATTGATGGATCTTACGAATTGACTGTTCGTTCTTTTTATTTATGTATTTGACCCAGAGAGAAAGGGAGGCAGAGGGAGAAGCAGGCTCCCCACTGAGCAAGGAGTCTGATGCAGGATTTGCTCCTATAACCCTGTTATAATGTGAGCAAATGGCAGACACTCAGCTGGCTGAGCCAGCTAGGTGTCCCTGAAGAATTGTTTTTGGCAGCACATTTAACAGATTGCTTTCTTTTGGTTATGTAAAAGAAAAGTTTGTTTTGTAGGGAAAATAAGAGATAGGTAGAAACCATGAATAAATAGTAAACTTCAGATTGCTTTTTAATAAAGAATTAATGACTTTTTAACTGAATTTTCTTTGGTTAAAGTCAGCAGTGTTGCAGATACCCATGTGTATAATGCATGATTTTTCTTAATTTGCAGATCATGAAGACTATGACCCCCAAACTGTGAGGCTGGGAAGTAGATACAGTCATGTTCAAGAAGTTCAAGAACGGCTTAACTTTCTTAGGTTTGTTTTAAAGCATCAGTGTTGTTCTAAGACAAAGAATGCTTGTTGAAGTGCTTTATAGTGAGGTCATGTTAGGTGACCTTTTCGGCTGCCACCTTTTATTTTCCCACATGGAAATAATTACCTAGAAGTCAAAGGACATTCCCTTGTTTATGATTAAATACTTCTAAATTATTGGCTGAGTTTTAACTTTTCTTCTTTGCAGTATTTGAAGAGAGCAAGTTTTAAGATTTTGTATAGAGTTCTGTCCTCCTTCATATTTGTTTTCACTAAAAATAAGTTTATTTCTAAAGAATAAATTTCCATATTTTGATACAACCAGCTAGAGAACTGTACTCACCTTAATGGTATCCTAGTCAATAGGGAAATGGAGACAAGGGGCTGCTGGCTCAACACCTCAGAGTGGTTTGCATCTGCTGCTGCCTTGTTTATCCTAGCAGTGGCTAACAAAGATGTGTGAATGACATTGTTCTACTGGGGATGAGGCAAAGACGTTTATCCCCTTGAGCTTAGCTAAATGTACTCCAAGGCTAAATTGAATTTGCTCAGTGATTATTAGCCTTTAATGATTATATACCTAACAGATTTGAAATTGTTAAGAGTTTTTGATGAGTGGTTCTTGTGAATTTAGAAACCACGTACTGCAGAAGTACTCAGTTCCTAAGTGTGCTAAGAGAAATGCTCAGATTGTCAGTGCTTTGGGAAATCGATTGCATTTATTATCTTGACATACTGGGGGATTTTTCTCCTGAGCTAAGTTAATTATGGACTTTTTTTATTGAACTATGCGTTTATTTACTGGAAAACATTTATGTAAGTAGTTACATGATTTTAACTTCAGGAAAAACACTTGTCACCAGATTTTTTAAAAATTGGCATTTGTTGAAAATGAAATTTATTGTGTGTGTGTTTTGATTTTCAACCATTGAATAGGAGGACCTGCCTGTCTAGATTGAAAATCACTGCCATAGTGAGCCACTGTTATTGACTGGTGTGTGTTGTATCCCTTAGGTTACATAGAACAGAAAAATGGTATGAGTGCTACTATCTTCCAAGTTTAGATCACAGGACCTATTTTACCCCATGGTCAATTCACCTGTCTACATGACCTATAACAACACACTCAAAAGAACCTGACTTGACTTATGCTTTACTTGGCCTGTATTAAATGCTTTATATTTAATCCTTAGAGCCCTGCAGAAGGCAGGTATTCTCCCCATTTGATTAAAAAGCAAGTGGAGATCATCATGGCTTAAACTAGCTTCTTTGAAATTTCACCGCCAATGTGGATGCCAGTTGTACTTCTCAACTAGATCTATCTGACTCAAGGTCTATGCTCTTTATTATTAGACAATAATTTTTGCAGATCTGTCTTGGAGCCTTAAGGCTTCTAAGGACCCTCCTCCGAGATTTCTGAACCAGCAATGGAGATTTGATTTCCCATTTCTCCTTTCTTTCCTCCTCCCAACAACTGGGACAGCCTCACTTATATTTTATACATTGGACTTCTGAGTGGAATTTTTGCTTGAAGAAAGTTTTTTGCTGTTGTATTAAAAAACAACAAACTTTGAAAAATAAATGTCAGCAGAGAAGACATTTCATATTGTGTCTGTAAATTAGAGGTCACAGGGTTAGGTAGGACTAGGTGCTAGAAACCCTCCTACAGCTCTGCAATTCTATTAAAATATCAAAAACCCTAGGATTGAGATTCTAAAATACCTAGAAGAGAACCCACTGACATAAAATACATGCACCTTACTCCATAACTGGGCATGGAGCCATCATTATGTTAGCTAGAAATTCTGTGCTAATTCAGAATAAAGTGAGGTCTTTTCCTGTCATTCACAGATCCGGCAGACAGGATAGGTGGAGGAATGCTAAAAGAAATACAGAGTTAACAGAAGAGATAGTAGCTGTACTGAAATTCACCTTCATTGTCTTAATAACCAACATTCACAAAACTAAAAAGGATCACTCAATAATTGATAAGCATCCTGCTGAATATTAACAGAAAAAGTTTAAATCATACATAGGGTATTCTTTCTGTTTAATGTATCCAGGTACTGAGTGATGCATATTTGACCATCAGAAAGCATTAAAATTTTAAGGAATTTTGACTTTAATTAGTTAATAAAATGTTTATCTATGAAAGTTACTTGGAAACTACCTCATTTTCCAATGATGCCATAGAATCAGAATGATAAAATTCAGTAACCCATTAAACATTAGTTTTCCATTGGCTGATTTCAAAGACCAAACTGTTCAAGTTCAGAAAACAAGTCTTTTATTCAGTTTTGGCCCAGTCACCTAGCCAAGTTCCCTGTCACATTGTAGGCATCCAATATATGCTTATTGAAAGAATGAACTAATACCTACTTGTTTTGTTTTTTTAATTTTCTTTAATTTTTATTACAGGATAAAAATTAAGTTTGGTAAGATGTTAATAAGAACTGACATCTTTTTAAACTGTAGTTAAATATTGTGATAGATGGATTATGAGTACATATACTGATAGATTGCCTTTCACAATAAAAATTAGGTAGACCTAATTGCTCATTTTTTATGTATTTCCAAGATTTTTATTGAAGGATGGCCAGCTGTGGCTATGTGCTCCTCAGGCAAAACAAATATGGAAATGCTTAGCAGAGAATGCAGTTTACCTTTGTGATCGTGAAGCCTGCTTTAAGTGGTATTCCAAGTTGATGGGGGATGAACCAGACTTGGATCCCGATATAAATAAAGACTTCTTTGAAAGTAATGTGCTTCAGCTTGATCCTTCCCTGTTAACTGAGAATGGAATGAAATGTTTTGAGCGATTCTTCAAAGCTGTGAATTGTCGAGAAGGAAAACTAGTAGCAAAAAGGAGAGCATATATGATGGATGATTTGGAGTTAATAGGATTAGACTACCTTTGGAGGGTAAGTGAAAAGTAGGAACTTGACAAACATTCTTTTTGGTGAAATTTTTTAAATAATGAAGGGGGTCACAATTTGCATCTGAATTATCTGTGTATGCTGCCCTGATGCTTGTCCCAGAAGGTGGTAATAGTTCATCTTTATCTTATTGGATCATTTGTCATTAGGTTTTTTCCTTCTCTGCCTTCCTCTCGCCCTCTGTGACTGATGATCCTTTTGTCTTGGCTTAGAATATGTCCTTCTGGTTGTGTTTGGAAGTACACTGACCATGCTTCCCATGGAAGTTACTGTTCTTCCCTTTATTCATTCAGTGTAGATCTGTTCTGCTTCAGTGTTAATTTTATGTTATTACACATGCAGTGATAAAACAGAGAAGACTACGAATGTATACTTGATTGGGAGTGTTTTAACTTGGGATGTTTTTAAACACCTGAAGAGTAAAATAGTACCATCTGTTTAATTTTTCCACCTTTTTAGTACTGATATGTATGTTCTTTAATTGAGATAAAATTGACAGAACATTAGTTTCAGGAGCACAACATAATGATATTTTTATCTGCTGTGAAATGATCACCCCAGTAAGTCTGGTTGACTTCACCTAAGTCCATCACCACATATTATAGATTTCTTTTTTCTTGTGATGAAAACTTTGAAGACTTACCCGTGGCAACTTTATAGCATGCAGTACAGTATTATTAACCGTACTCACCATGGTGTACATTACATCCTCAGTACTTATTTTATAAACAGAGGTTTGTACCTTTTAACCATCTTTACCCATTTTGTCAATCTCCTGCCTCTGGTAACCATCAGTCTGTTCTCTGTACCTATGAGATTAGTTTTTGATCTTTTTGTTTTCAGATACTACATACAACTGAGATCATATAGTATTTGTCTTTACCTAAATTTATTTCACTTAGCATGATGCCCTCAAGGTTTGTCCATGTTGTGGCAAGATAGTATTAATATATTGTTTCTGTCTTCAAACATCTCTGACCTGTTCACAGCAGTTTATATTGGTTTGGGATATATTTTTCAGCCAACCATGGATCGTTTACTATGTCACTCGATTATTCAAACTTTTTCATTGAGTGGTTTATAACATTTTCAAACAGAACCCTTTTTAAAAATAAAAACTTACACAGTACTCCAAAATGTAAAACTAGTTGGAGAAGGGAGAGCCTGTTGTTTTGTTTGTTTTTTCCTTTGGGCTTTTGTTTTTTCTGTTCATTTCTTCCTGTGCTTCACAGCCTTCCCTCTTCCCAGGCCTACATAGGGATCAGCCTTAAAACACTTCCTCAACACCCTAGAGTTCTGCACATAGTTGGAAGACCACCACTGTAGAAATGGAGGGGAGCATAATGTAGCTCTTTGTCCTGAACTGTATTTCATGTATATTTTGTTTCTTTTAAGTAATTTGAATTCCTCCAGTGTCTTACATCTTGGTTCCAAGGTTTCAATTTGCAGGGTTAATACTGGTCAAAGCATATTTTGTTCTTAGTAGTATATGCCTTCCATTCTTAAACATATTGCTTTATTCAAAGACTTGAGTTTTATATTTTATTACTCTCTTCTTGGTCTCTTTTTTCACTTAATGTTTCTTGATTTACTTGAAAATCAAAGTAAATACACCCTCAAATTACTACTGAGTAATGTATTGAAAATAACCAAGGACATGGTTTGAATTGAAATGTCCAGCTAACACAGCTCATGAAAGTTGTTTACACTTGATTCTTTTTAACCTAGGTCGTGATTCAAAGTAATGATGATATTGCCAGCAGAGCTATAGATCTCCTTAAAGAGATATATACAAACCTCGGTCCAAGGCTACAGGTCAATCAGGTGAGGATTGACATCCACTAAAACTTCCACAAATTAGAATTCTGATTAAAGAACTCTTTGCTGATAAGAATTTTTTCTTGAGTTCTGTATTAACTATATTGTTTTGTTTCAGCTCCTATTAAAAATATACCTAAAAGGGATGTCTGGGTGGTTTAGTCCAGTTGAGCATCTGACTCATGATTTCAGGTCAAAACTTGACTTCAGGGTCATGACTTCAGGCCCTGTATTGCTCCATGCTGGGCGTGGAGCCTACTTTAAAAATATATCTATCTAAAATACTTAGTCTCTCCATTATACAAAATACGGTCTAAATGAATCTTGTCTTGATAATTATGTGAGGTGATTATTTCGAGTGTAATCTTGGCATGAGATTTCAACTGACAAGCTACCTACTCCAAAGATCGTTTTTTAAAACGATCATACTTCTTAAGGCACATAACTCTAGCTTCCTTTAACAAAACACAGTATGTTTTTCATCAGTATAGAATTTGGTTAAATAATTGAGAGCTATCTTTAAATAATTAGTTGTTGCCATCTTTAATTGATTAATGTTTTATGTGTATTTATTCTTTCACATTTTAAAATCTCTTTGGACTGTCTTTATATTTGGCCCATTTGTAGGTGGTAATCCATGAAGACTTCATTCAGTCTTGCTTTGATCGTTTGAAAGCCTCTTATGACACGTTGTGTGTTTTGGATGGTGACAAAGACAGTATTAATTGTGCAAGGCAGGAAGCTGTTCGAATGGTTCGAGTATTAACTGTGTTAAGGGAGTACATAAATGAATGTGACAGTGATTATCACGAGGAAAGAACAATTCTACCTATGTCAAGGTTTGTGAGTAACTGATCCGCTAATTATTTGGTATTTTCCTAGACTTTTTTTTCCAGGATCTAATTTTTGTTTGTTGTTACTGTTTTGGTAGGGCATTAAGTCTAGTTTCCTCCTTATATTCTTTTTTTTTGGCCATGACTTCAATACCTGTTAAATGTTGCCGGGGATAATATGGAGTTGAAGTAGTTTGATACCATTCATTTATACAGTGCATAGTAAGATTGAAGAATAATTGGAAAAAACTCTTAAAAGCTCCTTTTAACAGAAAAGCTCCTTTTGACAGGTAGTTGATATAGCAAGAAATACTTCCAAATCGTCTACTAACATTTCTTTTAAGGTCTCACCATTGAGTAATTCAAAGAGTATAATTTAGAGAGGTTTATGGAATGAATGCCATGAGTATTTATTTTAAGAGTTCTCATTGCTAACCAAGAAATTATATAAGGTTGTTTCTTGAATATAATTTTTAGTTGTTGTATCTTACCTATGAGAAGATGTTATCAGGGGCGCCTGAGTGGCTCAGTCAGTTAAGCATCTGCCTTTGGCTCAGGTCATGATCTCAGGCTCCTGAGATCAAGCCCCGTTTTGGGCTCCCTACTCAATGGGGAGTCTGCTTCTGCCTTTGCTCCCTTCCCTGCCACCCACTGTAGCTCGCTCCTCTCAAATTTTTAAAAAAAGATAATATCAACATAAATATTATTTGGGTGTGAAAGTTTTATATTAACAGTTTTCAGAAAAAAATTACATCCTTTTTTTGTTAATATTCTCAAACTAAGGTTTATCTTTCACATTTAAAAATAGTCTTAGTGAGTTGCATTTTTATAGCATTAAAATAAGTATTAACTCCACTCTGATTTAATTTCTTATAACTAGACATCTCATTTTCTGTAAGCATAGGTACAAGAATAACAGTGGAAAATGATTGTTGTATTTTGAAGATCACTTAAAATATTTGTAACTTAAAGACAATAAGTTTTTATTTTCAAGCTCCTAAAAGTAACAAGTATCCTTAACTCACTTTCTCTTGTTAAATAAGAAAATTTTGAATATTAAATATTAGCTTTATTTTCTTTACAAGAAGATAAGAAATTCTGCTGACTAGGATTTTTTTCTTTTTCCTTTTTTTCCCCCCAGAGCTTTCCGTGGTAAACACCTCTCTTTTATAGTTCGATTTCCAAACCAGGGCAGACAAGTTGATGACTTGGACGTATGGTCTCATACAAATGATACAATCGGTTCAGTAAGACGATATATTCTCAACCGTATTAAAGCCAATGTAGCTCATACAAAGATTGAGCTCTTTGTGGGCGGTGAACTGATAGATCCTGCAGATGACAGAAAGTTGATTGGACAATTAAACTTAAAAGATAAATCGGTAAGTATCTATAATTATCAAACTTTTCAAGAAGGTCAAACCAAGGGCACCTGGGTGGCTCCGTGGGTTAAGCTGTATGCCTTTGGTTCAGGTCCTGATCTCAGGATCCTGGGATCAAGCCCTCCATCAGCTCCCTGCTACATGGGAAGCCTGCTTCTCCTCCTCCCTCTGCCTGCTGCTCCCCCTGCTCTTGCCCACTCTCTCTCCCCCTCTTCACCCGTCAAATAAATGAATAAAATGTTTTTTGGTTTTTTTTTTTTTTAAAGAATAAAAGCCAAACCTGAGATGATTTTTCATTTCACTAGTTAACATTTTATTCAGTAAATGTTTTTTTTGTTTTTTGTTTTTTTTAAAGATTTTATTTATTTATTTGACAGAGTGAAACATAGCCAGAGAGGGAACACAAGCAGGGGGAGTGAGAGAAGGAGAAGCAGGCTTCCTGCCGAGCAGGGAGCCCGATGTGGGATTTGATCCTGGGTCTCCGGGATCATGACCTGAGCCGAAGGCAGTTACTTAACCAACTGAGCCACCCAGGTGCCCCTTATTCAGTAAATGTTAATTGAGCATCTGTTATTTGGGAGGCTTTTTATTAGGTATTTGAATTATAATAGTAAGACTGGCATGGTATTTATAATACAGTACATGTTTTATAAAAACAAAGCTAATTTGGTTGTTAGGCAACACCTACAAATTGTATTTCTAGAAGTATTGCCTATAGTTTTTTTGTTTGTTGGTACGTTACTATCTTCTGTTTCGCTTTTTTGTTGTTGTTGTCTCTAATACTAAGTGGTATATTATTTTCAGCTAATTACAGCCAAACTTACACAGATAAGTTCCAATATGCCTTCAAGCCCTGATAGTTCTTCGGATTCCTCAACTGGGTCTCCTGGAAACCATGGTAATCATTACAGTGATGGTCCTAACCCAGAAGTGGAAAGCTGTTTACCTGGGGTGGTAAGTAGATGGTTTTGAGCTACTGTATGCAAGGCATTATAGAAATACAGTTTGACCTCATATTGACCACCTGCTCCTCATCCCCCCTCTCTGGGATGAAGTAGAAAATTCATGTATATCTTTTAACTCCCCCCCCCCCCCGAACTTAACTACTCATAGTCTAGTGTTGACCAGAAGCCTTAGTAATAACCATAACCAGTTGATGAACACATATTTTGTATGTTATATGTATAGTTAATTATATTTTTACTATATAATATATTGTATGTATATATAATACTATATTTTTATAGTAAAACTACAGAAAAGAAAATGTTAAAATCATAAGGAAGAGAAAATACATTTATAGTACTGTCTTGTATTTGTGGGAAAAATACATGTGTAAGTAAACCTCTGCAGTTCAAACCTGTGTTGTTGAACTGCCAGCTATATATAAAATAGGTTTTTTTTTAGACGTTTACGTGTAATTTGGCAAAATATCAAATAACTATGTAGTTAACTATCAACTTCAGAATACACCTGAAAGGTGATCATAACTTGGTTGAAATTTAAAACATTTTCCTCTAGGTATGGTATTGTTAAGTTTAGATAAGATGAAACTGTTATGTAGCTGAATTAAAACTCCTAAGTTTCTATAAACTTAGGAAAACAGCACTATATCTTGTATTCATATCACAGAAACAAATCCTTTCTTCACAACTGTTATTGTAGGAAAGTGACTGCAATCTCTCAAGTTGTCCTGAACATATCTTGTGTCTAAAGAAGCAATGATTTCTCCCTTTCTTACCCTCTCCTTCCACCTTTCCCCAAAAGAATTTTAATGGCTGTGATAATAACCAGCCACTCCAGTGTCAGAAAAATTGGCTCCTTACAACAGTTGGATTAGGAGTCTAACTGTTAGCAGGCATGACAGCTTCTGGCATATATGGAGTCTAACTTGTATGTATGAGAGAAATAATTGAACAAATGGTAAAAGAGCTGTCACACAAATTACTGCAGATGGCTTGGTAATATATTTGGTCTGCATTATGAAGGCTTTCTACAAGTGGGATGATGGGTAAGGCAGGCCATTTTAGAGAGCAGAGATGACATAAGCAAAAGTGTAGAAATCACTTAACGTGGCTGTTTTGAGTGGATGTGTAATTTATAGGTAACTGTTTCATATATTTTGTATTCTAGATAATGTCATTGCATCCCAGATACATCTCTTTCCTCTGGCAAGTTGCAGACTTAGGTAGCAGCCTAAATATGCCGCCTCTTAGAGATGGAGCAAGAGTACTTATGAAACTTATGCCACCAGGTAATAAATTTTTTTTGTCTATAATGTTCATAAAATACACGCTGGGCCATAACAGGATATATTAACAAAATCTCTGCCTAGATGAACTATGCTTTGGTATCTAGACCACATCAGGAGTTAGCAAACTATAGCCCACAGGCCAAATTCAGCCCACTGCTTAATTTTGTATAGTCCAGGAGCCAAGGATGATTTTACATTCTTTTTTTTTTAAGATTTTATTTATTTGACAGAAATACAGCTAGAGAGGGAACACAAGCAGGGGGAGTGAGAGAGAGAGAAGCAGGCCTCACGCCGAGTAGGGAGCCCGATATGGGGCTCGATCCCAGGTCTCCGTGATCATGACCTGAGCTGAAGGCAGTCGCTTAACCAACTCAGCCACCTAGGCGCCCCAGTTTTACATTCTTTTTTTTTTTTTTTTTTTTTTAAGATTTTATTTACTTATTTGACAGAAACACAGCTAGAGAGGGAACACAAGCAGAGGGATTGAGAGAGGGAGAAGCAGGCTTCCCGCCGAGCAGGGAGCCCGATGTGGGACTCAAATCCTGGGTCTCCGGGATCATGACCTGAGCCGAAGGCAGTTGCTTAACCAACTGAGCCACCCAGGCGCCCCCAGTTTTACATTCTTAAATGGGGGAAACGGGGTTGGAAATCAAGAGAATAATATTTTGTGGCTCACGAAAATTACATGAAATTTTTATTTTAGTGTCCTAAACAAACTTATTAGGGTGCAGCCATTTCATTGATTTATATACTAACTGGCTGGCTTTGTTTTAAAATAGCAGAGCTCAGTGGTGGTGGCCGACACCATGGCCAGCAAAGCTATTTACTGTCTGACCTCTCTCTGCACTTGTGGACCATATGTCATCTGTGGCACTGTTCCTTTTTCAGTCCTTAGAAGCAATCACTTCAATATTCAACTTTTTTCTTATATGTGTATATACCATTATATCT
Source organism: Spilogale gracilis (assembly GCA_004023965.1). Classification (NCBI taxonomy): domain Eukaryota; kingdom Metazoa; phylum Chordata; class Mammalia; order Carnivora; family Mephitidae; genus Spilogale; species Spilogale gracilis. The sequence continues at coordinate 84,208 of PITA01004493.1, forward strand.
GTAAATAATAACCTTGTACAGCTGTGTCCTTGTGAATTTTAAATCCCTACTAGTTTCTGTCGTGGAGTTGAACACTTAAGTCTTATTCTCACATTTTCCCCATTTTTCCTTAAATTCTTACCTAAAATTGACACTAAAATGTGAAATGACAGGTCAAGAGTGTGTGAAAAGTAGTTTACCTGGATTACTGACAACTTTTTTTACTGGATATAATATGGATATAATAATGTCTCCTTTTCATTTTCTTAATTTTCTATACACTTTACACTGATTCATCCCATGTATCTTCTAATAACTTCTCAAAATAAATTCCCATTGTTATTTGTATTATAATCTGTCAGGTTTCACTTTTCTGGAGCTTTTCTTTTTCCTCCTCTCATGTTCTTTGCCTGCTGTACAACTACTGTTGTAGGACCTCTTTCTTCACCTTTTCCATAGAAGCGTCCGTATTCTGAGGTTCCTATGTCTTTGGCCTTTCTTGAAATTTTTTCTCCCCTCTTCCCATAAGGATGTCCTCCTTACCCTGCTTGGGCTGTAGTACCCTAGACTAAGCAGCCCTTTCATGTAGAGTTTAAACAGCACTGATAAAAATAATTTGAGAGTGCCTGGGTGGCTCAGTCTAAGCGTCTGCCTCCAGCCCAGGTCATGATCCTGGAGTCCCTGGATCGAGGCTCACATCGAAGCAGGAAGCCTGCTTCTCCCTCTCTCACTCCCCTTGCTTGTGTTCCCTCTGGCTGTGTTTCTTTCTGTCAAAGAAAGAAAATATTTATTTATTCATTCATTCATTCGTTCATTCATTTGACTCTTCAGAGAGAGCTTGGAACAGCCCCCCAGGTAGTTGAATGTAGCTGAAGGCTGCATCAGCAGATAAAAAGACATGAGACCAATAGAAAATGCTGACTTGTAGGGCTGAGATAACACAGAGGGAAGTGGAACTCGAAGACAGATGGGATACCTTTAGAGTGGGCCCAGAACAGACATCCACCAAGAGTCCTGAAAGTCTGGGAGTGTACCTCTCAATATGACCTCTGTGTTCAGGTGCTTACTTTTCATTTTCCTAAGGGAAGTTAAAAGGGCTTCTTGCTGTACAGCTGCCAGGCCAAGGGGTTTTTGTTGTTTTCGAAAGTTGCACTTCTGCTTCCGCATTATACTGACACCCTTGTATTTGCCACCTGAATATGAGCTAATTGAGGTTTTAGAAACATGTGACAACTTAATAGACTGTACTTATTTCCCTGAAGGGTCATACTGATAGGTGCTTTATTTTCTTCTGTTTCCTGCTTGTCTCTTGGTTTTGGAGAGTACCTTTTTTCCTACTAAAAACTTATCTCAGGACATCTGAGTGGCTCAGTCAGTTGGGCATCTGTCTCTGACTCGGGTCATGATCCCCAGGGTCCTGGGATCAAGATCCACATCGGGCTCCCCACTCAGTGGGCAGTCTGCCTCTCCCTCTGCCTGCCGCTCCCCCTGTTTGTGCTCTCTCTCTTTCTCTTTCTTTGTCAAAGTAAATAAAATCATGTAAAAAATAAATAAAGTAAAAATTTATTTTCATATTAAATAATTTGAAACTTACAAAGAACAGTACAGTCTCATTTACCCTTCCCCAGATTCAGTAGTCATTAACATTTTACATTGTTTTTTGTTTGTTTATTTGTTTTTTTAGATTTTATTTATTTATTTGACAGAGAGAAACACAGCTAGAGAGGGAACACAAGCAGGGGGAGTGAGAAAGGGAGAAGCAGGCTTCCCACTGAGCAGGGAGCCCCATGTGGGGCTCGATCTCGGGACTCCGGGATCATGACCTGAGCCAAAAGCAGTCACTTAACCAACTGAGCCACCCAGGTACCCCACATTTTACATCATTCTTAACATTCAGTAGTCATTAACATTTTACATTCAGTAATCATTAACATTTTACAACATTGTTACATCATTCTGTGGTAAGATTTTTTTTCTAACTTTTGGAGGACAAGTTGTGGATACCCTTTTTATCCCTAAATACCTATTGCTTTAACAAGGACATTCTCTTCAAATTTACCACAGTATTAATCAAAATTAGAAAATGCAGCATTGATAAATTACTCTCAATTTATAAACCTTATACATATTTACTAATTTTCCCCATAATGAGCGTTAAAACAATGTTTTATGGTTGAGAGTCCAGTTCAGCTTCTTACATTGCATGATTGATGTGGTATCTTTGGAACAGTGCCTCAGTCTTTCACTTTTATGACTTTGATCACTTTGAAAAGCACAGGCAGTTGTGGTGTTGTGTCTCCTTGGGTTTTGTCTGTTTCCTGATGTTATATACAGGTTGTACATTTCTGTCAAAATACGACTTGTGTGATGTTCTTTCTCAGCATTATACCAGGGGGCACATGTCTTTTGGTCCTTCAAACTTGATCATTCTTTCTACACTTACTGGTTGACAACCTTATTTGTGATGATGTGATGTACACACACATGGCACAAGATGTTTAAAGCTCATCTAGTACTTTTTTTTTTAAGATTTTATTTATTTATTTGATAGAAACAGCGAGAGAGGGAGCACAAGCAGGGGGAGTGAGAGAGGAAGAAGCAGGCTTCCCGGCGAGCAGGAAGCCATACGCTGGGCTCGATCCTGTGTCTCCAGGATCATGACCTGAGCCGAAGGCAGTGGCTTAACTAACTGAGCCACCCATGCGCCCCTCATCTGTTACTTTTATCATAGCCCTAAAATCAGCCATTACTCCTTTGAGTGATAGAGAGGATATATAGAAACCAGAAACCTAGTACTGCTGGGGTGTCTTGTTTCCAGGCTGTTTTCATTAACGTGAGGAAGTAATACACACCTATCTATCTAAGTTGATAGATAGAGAAATAGATTTAAGATTTTATGTATTTGAGAGAAAGCAGGAACAGGGGAGAAGGACAGGAAGAAGCAGACTCCCTGCTGAGCAGGGCGCCAATACGATGTTCAGTTCCAGGACCCTGGGATCATGACCTGAGTCAGAGGCAGAAGCCCAACTGACTGAGCCACTCAGTTGTCCCTACTTGGAATATTTTTAAACCAAGCAAGACATTTTCAAATACAGCCTATGAGTAAGTTTGTTTTTAAAGAATAATTTGGTTTATATGTTAGAAGTCTTGGACCTTGGTGGTTCTTTCTGCTTGTAGGATTTTTTACTGATGAAATAAGTAATTACAAAGATTTAGCTGCTGGAATCTTCAGTGTAAAAAAAAATACTGGAAAAAAAACCTAAATGCCCAATAATAGAGATTAAACTCATAAAATGACAATGTCATTTTTATCACATATTAAAAATAATATAGAGGATATGTGATGACCTGAGAAGCTATTCACAAGTGTTTGATCATAAGGACTTAATATTTTACTTAGTTACATTAGGTGTCACTATCCCTTTAGAATAGGGAAAACCAACAATTTTAATACAAACTGAAGAAAAAGTTTTTTTCATTTTGTTTTTAAATCTTTATACCCAACATTCCTGCTCGAACTGACAACCCCAAGGTGAAGAGTCACATGCTCCAGCAACTGAGTCAGCCAAGCGTCCCACAAACTGAAGATTTTTTGAAAAGATTTTTCTAGGCTATTGCAGGCCTATAAAATTACCTTGCCCTATGGCAATTACAGTAATTTTCAGTTATCTTTATTCTTCAAAAACTTTTAATTTTTTAAAGCAATTTTATTTATCAAGTGGTATTTTAATCATAATGTATTTACCTTGGAAATAATTTGATAACAAAGCACTTTCTAAAATTGATTGACTATTCTTAAGTTCGAGTGTTTGGTAACACTGAATTGTATCATGTGTTTTTCATTTTTAAACTGTTTGTTTTCACTGTGATTTAAAAGGAAGGTGGGTTTGCCTAGGTGGCTCAGGGCTCAGTCGGTTAAGCGTCCAGCTCTTGGTTTTGGCTCAGGTCATGAGGTTGAGTTCCACATAGAGCTCTACACTCAGGGCATCTACTTGAGAATCTCCCTCTGCCTATTCCCCCATATAAATAAAATCTTTAAAACAAACAAACAAAACCCTGTGCTTTGAGGTAAATGTTAATCATCTACTCAAAAGTAGAGTGTTCCTCTGAAACCTTTTTTGTAAGCCAAAATGGTATAAGGCCTTCCAAGAAGCAGTTAACATTAGCTTATATGGAAATTTTTTTGAGTGTTCCCACACCCAGAAAGTAACCTCTTAGGCTTTTCTGATACCTTAGGACACATCTTGTTCTAATGGATGCACAAAATAAGAAAAAGCATAGAAGCTCGCAGAGGCAACCTGATGCCCTGGTGACTTGATGCTGAATGTCATTCCCAGGGAAGGAGCTTTGTGGAGCCACTTTCACTGCTTGAGGGTGCACACTACTTCTTGAACAGCTTTCTGCAAAATGAACACTGAATGTTATCTTTGCTTTTTGCCTCTTTTCATAAAAGCAAAAATCCTCTTTGGATTTCTTGTAGCTAATGGAAGCAAGTATTTAATATAGGTCTTTCATAATGGTGAAGTGGTGTTAGGTGAGGTGCCTATATTCTTTTTTTTCCTTCTGCATCTTTCCTTTTAAAATTCAGTTTCTAAGGTATCACTAATCTCTTTTGAGTAAAATAAAACAGTTAACGCATAGTGTCATGAAGGTGAACAATAGAGAAGTTGGAGGAGATTCTAGTTTTTTCTCTTTTGTTATTTCAATAAGAATAACTTCCTTTTGAAGTGTACTTATTTTTTAGGTTTCCACTGGCTGTGGAGGCACATTGATTTGAGGTCTCTGACTAGGTAAAGACTACCTCCTTTATGTTTGGGTTGACTGATAAAAAAGTCCTAGTTGGTAGTGATTTTTTCTTTTTTTTTTTTTTTAATCCAGATCTGGCTGTTCCTTGTGAAGTATGAGCCTATATAACTCAGTGAATTGATAGTTAACGCCATACCGAAGTAGTCTTGAAAATATTAAAAAACAAAATACTATGAATGCATGGATTATGTTGTGTTTTAGACTGTGTCTCCTGTTTCCTTACAGATAGCACAACAATAGAAAAATTAAGAGCTATTTGTTTAGACCACGCCAAACTTGGAGAAAGCAGCCTTAGTCCATCTCTTGACTCGCTTTTCTTTGGTCCTTCAGCCTCACAAGTGCTATACCTAACAGAGGTTGGTTTTTTCCCTTTGAATATATTCCGTATTCTTTGAACTTGACCTTTTTGTGTGGTAATCTGAAGAACATGGGTAACATTTATAATGAAGTGTTTTTAAATGGTCAAGAATTTCTTAGCAGTGATGATAAGGAAAATAGAAGTTATCTTTTTAAACCCTTTTAATACCGTCCTTTCTTTTTCCAGGTAGTCTATGCCTTGTTAATGCCTGCTGGTGCACCTCTGGCTGATGATTCCTCTGATTTTCAATTTCACTTCTTGAAAAGTGGTGGCCTGCCCCTTGTCCTGAGCATGCTAACCAGAAATAACTTCCTACCAAATGCAGATATGGAAACTCGAAGGGGTGCTTACCTCAATGCTCTTAAAATAGCCAAACTGTTGCTAACTGCCATTGGCTATGGCCACGTGCGAGCTGTGGCAGAAGCTTGTCAGCCAGGCGTAGAAGGCGTGAATCCCATGACATCGGTAATATACTTTTAAAAAATGTCTTATAGTAATGGTAATTTTTTAAAGCTTGAATTCAGAGTTGATTCAGAATGTTTCAAGTTCCTTCCCAGTGGTATCTCATTTTAGAGGTTTTCGTCTCTTAAATTTGTGTGAAAAGTGAAAATGCTTTTTACTGGCTGTACTCTTAATTTAAGAGGACCATTCCTCCCTGCTCCTTTAAACCCTATTGGCCTTCAGTTTTGTTTTTTGTTTTTTTTTTTAAGATTTTATTTATTTGACTGACAGAAATACAGCTAGAGAGGGAACACAAGCAGGGGGAGTGACAGAGGGAGAAGCAGGCTTCCCGCAGAGCAGGAAACCCGATGTGGGGCTCGATCCCGGACCTGAGCCGAAGGCGGTCGCCTAACCAACTGAGCCACCCAGGCACCCGCCTTCAGTTATTTTAAACCTGATAAAAACTCCATATGAATCTTTTTTTTTTTTTAAGATTTTATTTAATTGACAGAAACACAGCCAGAGAGGGAATACAAGCAGCAGGAGTGAGAGAGGAAGAAGCAGGCTTCCCACCGAGCAGGCAGCCTGATGTGGGGCTCGATCCCGGGACTCTGGGATCATGACCTGAGCTGAAGGCAGAGGCTTAACCACTGAGCCACCCAGGCACCCCTCTATATGAATCTCTTATTAACTTGTACCTGGCAGATATATGAAGATACAGGTGGTAATAAGAAAGTTGTAATTGACTTAGCCTGTTGCCAGTCTCTCTTCCCACCTTGATAGGCTTAACCTCCAGTTCTGAGCTTTTTCCGGTCTGGACTCCATCTCTGCCTTGGTGGCATCCTTGATCCATCTCACCAAAGGTTCTTGGCATGCCATAATTCAGTGTCTGCTTTTGAGATGTCTAACTGTGCACTTAGTTCTGACTAAAATTTGAGGTCTTCCATATTCATCACAAGTGATTTACTGAGTTTACCAATAAAAGAGAAAAGCTTCAGGAATTCTTTTATAAATAGCTTAGGTCTTAATCTGGGGATTGGAATGTTGATTAGGTATGTGATATTATATTAAATATGTGATATGGAATAATAGCGCATATATTGTCATAATAGCAAATGTCAATAGATGTGACTGAAATTCCTTAATGTTTCTCCTATTCAAAGAAGAAAATGATAAGCTGGGGATGGGACCAGGGTCTTTCCAGAAGCACACACGTAAGAGATGTGGAGTAATTTATTGAGTCTTTAGATAGGGTTGGAATCATCACTTCAGTTTATCACTTACGTCTGCAAGTTATACTGTGCCCACGTGTAGAGACAAAAGTTGAATTGGCCTAGAATGGGTGTTTGCAGAGGGCTGTGTAGCACTTTGTTGTATAAGAAAAAGTGGAGGCCCAATGTGTTGGCAGTATGGACTGCTTTTTGTGTAAGTCACCGCAGTTCTACAGTGTGTATATATGGAAAGGAGGTCATTTGGAGGGAGTGGTAATAGGTGGGAAGCAAGTGGTTGGGTCTGGTTCTATACAGTTTACTTACTTTAAGCAAAATGGTTGTTTTTTTCAGGTCAACCAGGTTACTCATGATCAAGCTGTGGTGCTACAAAGTGCCCTTCAGAGCATTCCTAATCCATCATCTGAATGCATGCTTAGAAATGTGTCCATTCGTCTTGCTCAGCAAATATCTGATGAGGTTAGTATTAAACTCCTTAAGCTGTGAAATCCTGCAATGTCTGTTTCTGTGGTTGACCCTCTGTTTAATTAAGAAGTAACGCTTATTACAGTTTAAGGCTCAATTTTCCTAGGCCCACTCACTCTAAGCACTTTCTCAATCTATAGTTCTCTTAACATGAATTTTATCTGATATTAACGTTAGTACTTTCTGGTTTGAATCATCTGTGTACAGTAAACAACATCCTTTGAAAGTATATAATTCAGTCTTCACAAATTCAGGTATCTGTGAAACCACCACCATAATCAAGACACAACATTTCCAGGGCACCTGGGTGGCTCAGTTGGTTAAGCGACTGCCTTCGGCTCAGGTCTTAAAATAAAAATAAGATTTTATTTATTTGATAGCGAGAAACACAGCTAGAGAGGGAACACAAGCACGGGGAGTGAGAGAGGGAGAAGCAGGCTTCCCGCCGAGCAGGGAGCCCGATGTGGGGCTCGATCCCGGGTCTCCCGGATCATGACCTGAGCTGAAGGCAGTCGCTTAACCAACTGAGCCACCCAGGCACCCCTAAATAAAATCTTAAAAAAAAAAAAAAAAAGACACATTTCCATCACTCTGTATGCCCCTTTGCAGTCCCTTCCCTCTACCTCAGGTAACCAGTGATCTTTTGTCACCATAGAATAGTTTTCATTTTCTAGAATTTTATATAGGTGGGATTCTACAGTGTATGTTCGTTATTTCTAGCTTCTCCCACTCTAAATAATAACACTGAGAAATATCTTTGTGGTGTAGGCCATTAGTCCATTCCTTTTTGCTGCCAGGTAATATCCCATTATGAATATTCCACATTCCTCCACTTGCCAAAGGACATGTGGATTGATTTCTTCTTCTGGCTGTGGGCCACAAACACTTATACTTCTGTATAAGTGTTTGTGTGGACTTGATTTTCAATTTTTATGAGTAAAAAAATGAGGAGTAGAATGGTGGTGGGATCATCTTTGTAGGCTTTTTAAGATGCTTCTGAAAGTAATTAGGGCCAGATAATAACTTGGAGAGCATACATTGTGGTATTGTTGTTAAATGAAAAAAAGGGACAAAAGCAATTTGGGAACCTAAAGATAATGGTACTGCTTTACAGCCATTCCAGTTTCTTTTACAAGGAGAAACATTTACCAAGTACTATTTTACTCTAATATTACACTGTCATACCATTTTTATTATGCATTGTCTTGCAGGCTTCAAGATATATGCCTGATATCTGTGTAATTAGAGCTATTCAGAAAATCATCTGGGCATCAGGGTGTGGGGCATTACAGCTCGTATTTAGCCCAAATGAAGAAATCACGAAAATTTATGAGAAGGTAAGAGTTACCTCAGAAATATTTTCCTTTTAAATTAATGTTGCTTAATTGTGCATGAGGCTGAATCATTACGTCTGCTATCTTTACCAATCATGGTTGAAAATTAAATGGTAGTTATAGGTAAGATGAGAATACAGTAAAATTATACTTTTGAAATATAATACTTCACAATCCTGCCATAAAGCTGCTTTTTCAAATATGGAATGATGTTTTTCTACTTCTCACTAGAGTCAAATATGATGTATTGAATTTGCTTTTTCCTATTCTCTCCGTTTTTCTTCTTTCATCATCTTTCTGTCGTATATAAATTTTAGTTAACTGTCAGCTGTGGTGTCCTGACATTTAAATATTTTTGTCTGTTGAAGCAGTCAGAGTCAGGAAGAGTGTCAGCCACCTTCCCTTAGATGAAGCAAATTATTTACAGAAGTGAGGCTGTGTTTGACTCTTTTATTTCCTGTTATATGTACGTGCCCCTCATAATCACTGCTGTATATTTAGAAGAGGAAATTAAATGTATAGGAACTTTTGGACTTGGTAGAACTTCCTTTTTATGGCCAACATAACCCTGTTTTTCCTGGGATATGTTTTAGAGTCCTGTAGCGTCTGTTACAGTTCCTGGGCATTCAGCTAGGTTTTTTTTCTTTAACATTTTATGTATTAGAGAGCACAAGTTGGGGGAGGGGCAGAGGGAGAGGGAGAATCAGACTCGCGACCAAGCACAGAACCTGACACGAGGCTCAATCATGGGAGCCCAAGATCTTGACCTGAGCTGAAATCAGACGCTTAACTCACTGAGCCACCCAGGTACCCCCATTCAGCTAGTATTTGAATGCTGTTCTTCTTTAGGCATGTATTATAATCATCACTTTTTGATAAAGTCAGATTAGAATTTATTACCTACCCACCCAGGCGTATTTTAGGTTGTAAAACCTTCTTGAACAATTGTCTAAGAAAATTGCTTTAGAATAAAATGGCACTGTAGGTACACTACATTTTGGAACTAGTCATAAGTCCCTAACTCTAAAGTGTTAGAGTGGTTAAGAAAGGAGTGATTGTTGGTTTCAAAAGATCCCTAGGAACCTGAACGACAAAGAAACAGGTGGTACTCTCAGTGTACTTCTTCATCGTTCCTTGGGATATAGCAAAATACTGGAATTGGACTTCACTGTCTAGTTGAATCATTTCCATACTATTCTTAAATGGGCCTCAAGTTGCAGGTGGAGAGGCTGAGACCAAATAGTTTAAGTGAGTCTGTAAGTTTTAAGAACCAACTTGAAGTTGTATGAGATTTTTCTTAACTGCATCTCTAGGTAATTTGCCTCTGACCATAATCTTACAGACCAATGCAGGCAATGAGCCAGACTTGGAAGATGAACAGGTGTGCTGTGAAGCTTTGGAAGTGATGACTTTATGTTTTGCCTTGATTCCGACAGCCTTGGATGCTCTTAGTAAAGAAAAAGCTTGGCAGACATTCATTATTGACTTATTATTGCACTGTCACAGCAAGTAAGTATCTTTTTAATTATAGGAAACTTGATCTTTCCTTACGCAGAAATGAATTTATACTGGAGGAATTTGTCTCAGAAATCAAGTGTTCACTCTCTCTATAGCATGATAGTGTTTAGGAAAATGTTCTTTAACCACATTTTGCCTAGAGCAGAACTTTGGTTTTAGTCTCTGCAAAATGGCAACATCAAATCTCAAAATTTTATTTTCTAATTTTAAACTTAGTTTCACCCAAGAGATACATATTTTAACCTGTTTTAAAAATACGGTTTACAAGATTTCATTTAAATAGAACATTCACTTCCTGTCTTGGATATGTAGATGCCAGGTTAAAGGTTTGTTTGCTCCAAGAGAAATTGTTAATTCTGTGTGAAATTCACAAGTCAAAGTTATGGTAAGAACTTTCGCATTTTATAATGAGACCGAAGAGTAAATATATAAAGTCCTTGTTTTCAATTCATTATCATTTGATCAATGACATAGACTTTGTTTTGGACTTCTTTTTGTGCAAGTCATTCAGATTTGTAGAAAATACTGGTTTCCATCCTCATGTCCTTTTAATCCTGACCTTCATGGGCTAACTTTTTAAACTAGAGCTCTAATTAGTGTCACTGTTACATGTTATTAGTCTGTCTTACATATATTTTGTGAAAAGACAGAAAATGTTCACTTTGATTATTCTCTCAGATGCCATTCAGCAATGACAGAAATCACTGATGAAATTAATCTAATGTCAAAATAAAGTTTGCTGAAATAAAACCTAATGATAAAGCTTTTTTTTTTTTTTTTAAGTACATTGATTGAATGGGTATAACTTGTTTATTCCAGAGAATGCTATAAAATGACTTAGTGGGAATATGTTACTATTTTAGAAGTTCCTTGGTAATTTCCTTGAAATTCAGAAAGTCCTTTGACAGGATTCCCCGCCCCCAATAAGATTGTGCTTGTTACCTCCTTGAGAAGACTTGATCACCATGAGATAACTCCATATGTGAAGAAAAAGAAACAGGTTGAGTGAGTCTGGTTCTGTTTAATAACATGTCGGGGGGAGGGAGAGGAAAGCTGATTATCCAGAGAGTTTTAGTGAAGTCAAACCCAGAGGTAGCAAATGTTTTATTCTATATTGATTCTCTGATGTTAAACTAAATCAGGAACTTACTTCACTTCCTTGGTGGATAAGCATTAAGTAACTTGGTTTTGCAGGTTTTCTGCCCTCTACAGACCTTTATGAAATTTCCCCCTTACAGGAAATTAGAACGAGTTCCCTCCTCCTTTCCCTTCACACTAAAGTTCTGTAGATAGTACTTAATCTCAGTATGCCTCTGTTCCCTTGTCTTCAACAACAGAAAGGGTCTTCTAAGATCAAGATCTTTTTGAACTTTAGGTATTGATTTTCTTCTCTCAGACAGGGGCCTTCACCCTGCCCTGCAGGCTCAAAGGCCCTTACTTCCAGTTTGCAAGAATTTGACAGCAAACCTGACTTGAACATAATTTGTTGTTGGCATTACTTTTCTAAAATCTGAATCCCTGACACATCCAGCCCCAACGGTTTCAGATGCAGGATTATGGCCCTGCATACATGAGACTGCCCCTCAGATAGAGTTTAGACTTGCATAATATTACAAACCAATGTACCTACGTACAGTGCATTTCCCATGTTTGCTTTCTCCCTCAATTCTGTAGCAGCTCAGAAGTAGACTGCTGCTGGCGGAACTAAGGCTGAAGTTTCAGGACAATGTCCTACCTCTTGAGTTCTAACTTTCTGCCACACAGTTATACTCTGTATGATTATAATACCATTAGCAAATTAATACAAATCTCTACTCTGTGCTTGGCAGTGAAAAGTCCAAAGTCAGATAAGATAGTTTTTGCGCTCAAGGAGCTTTGAGAGAGAAATTAGTGTCATAAGATGCAAAGTACTCTAGGAATTAGAAGAGGAATAAGTTACTTTCCACCCAGAAAGAGCAGAAGTGAAGTTTCTTTGCAGAATGTAACATGGGAGCTCAGGTTGGGGTAAGACTTATATATGCATATGCAAATGGAAGGAGGGCATGCTTCCCCTCAACTTCAATCCCTATTATGCTGTTTTTACTTCTGTGTCATTGGATTCCATACACTTTCTTCCTCCTCCATACTGTTTCTCCTCTCCTCTAAACAACCAGCATCCATTGCCTGGACAACTGCAGTATCCTTTATCTTCCTACCCCAGTGCTTCACCACTAAGGTATTTTACTCTCACTCTGTGACCACATTGAAGAGAGCATGATCTTTGCCAAGCATGATCACCTTGTTTTCCTAGTAAAATGTCTTTCTGCCTTCCCATTGCCTTTGAATTAAGTCTAAACATTTAAATTTGGTTTATAAACACTCCACAATTTGACCCTTGCTGCTGCTTATAAGTTTCACCTTCAATGCCACGTTTTCTAGTAAGTTTTCAGAAAGTCTCCCAGATCTCTTCATATTAGATGAGGTCTGTTTCCACATCGTAGTCACTCACAATTGGATTTAAATTCTTTTAGGTGGCTGTGTTTTTTCCAGCTTATGTCCTCCCTGTTTATTCAACTCCTTTATGTACCTCACCTTGATGAAGACATTTGGGTTTGCCACCCCAGGCGTAGTGCTTTCAGAGAAAAGCTGAGTAGTCTGGTTTGATGTGTGAGAGGAGGAGTACAGGATAATACTGTAAAGAAGATTAGTGGGAGTCAGTTTGCAGAAGGTCGTTGATGCTGAGACCATAGTGGTGGCCGATTTTAATATGGTAGGTAGTCTTGTTGGTAAATAATTTAGCAAGTAGCTGTTATATATCAGGCTCTATCTCAGCTACTAGGGATATAGCAGTAAACAAAACAGAATGTCAGCTGCCTTGGAGTCTACAAACTAAAGGAGATGGGGAGTAGGATGGGGCAGACGTGGGAAAATACATAGTATGTTAGTGATAAATGCTATAGAGAGAAATATAGCAGGGAAGGTGATAAGGAGTAGTGGGGAGTCAATAGAGTTTGGTTTGAGCTTTAAACAAAGCTCTGAAAGAAGGTCGTAATCCATGTAGATAATGGAGGAAGCATGTTTGGAGCAGAAGGAACAGCAGATGTAAATGTCCTGAGGCAGGAGCATGCCTGATCTGTTAACAGCAAGGAGACCAGTGTGGCTAGAACAGTGAGTCAGGGATAGGTACCTATAGGAGTTGAGGTCAGAAAGTTAACAGGCAGCCTTCTAGGATTTTATGGATCTTTTTAACAACATGGATTTGTTGGGGTTTTTTTTGTTTTTGTTTTTTGTTTTTCTTGTTTTTATTTTTGCTGTGAAGTATGGGCATCCCATTGTAGAGTTTTGAGCAGAGGAATGGTGTGCTCTGACTTAACATTTTGAGTTAATTCTGGTTGCTTTGTTGAGTAAGTTCTAGAGTGTCAGGAAAAACAGACTATTAATCCAAATAAAAGGTAACAGTGGCTAGTATGGTAGTGTTAGAAGTGGTGAGAAATGAGATTTTGAGTATGTCATAAAGATACAGGCCACACGATTTGTTGATGGGCACATGTTTTTTTGACAGCATTACAGAAATCTGCGTGTATTTTCATCAGGAAATGACAAATACTGACTTTATAGATCCCTTCTTTATTTGGGCTGCATACCTGAGTTTTAAAAAAATAAATTAGGACAATGTGAATGACACATACCTTTGAAAATCTGATTAAACTTAGACTTTATCCCCAAAAAACTTACGTACTCCTGACTTCAGTGTATTTGGGTTCCATCAGATTTTACCCACAGGCTTCTAAAGTCATGGTTTATAAGACCATTTATAGTTTTCTAGAAATCTACGTGAAATGTAGTCTGTCAAGTCCTGTACAATGAGCTATAAATTTGATTCTGAGCTCTCTGTCGGCTAGCACAGAGACAGAAACATGGTAGTTTCCCATGAAATGTAGTTTGCAATGTCGGTAAGTTAACACAGGTGCTTAGCAGGTGCTTGTTAAGCATCTCTCCATATGTCAGGCGTTGTTCCAGATGTCACAAACTCTGGCATCAGTAAGGCCCTGTAGTGAAAGCTTGCTTTCTAATGGAGACACAGATCACTATCTTATAAACAAACAGCATTTGTGCATGTGGTAACTGAACTGATTGTTAGCACATATTATACATGGGTTACTATTCTCAGTTCTACCCTCTTGGACATTTGCTCTAGTGAGATCTATATAGTATATACTTTTTTTTTTTTTAAGGATTCATAGTGATCAGGTAAAGTTCCCACTACTGGGACCCAGAGACAAGTTCTTCCCGAGGGTCATCATAGAATATTGCATAATACTGTGGTTTTCGATCTTTAGCGGACATTAAATTCACCTCAAGGATTTATTAAAACACAGGTTGCTGGGTAGCACCCCCAATATTTCTAAAAAAAAAAAGCAGGTCCAGGATGGGGCCTGATAATTTGCCCTTTTTTTTTTTTTTTTTTTAAGATTTTATTTATTTGACAGAAACAACAGCCAGAGAGGGAACACAAGCAGCGGGAAGGAGAGAGGGAGAAGCAGGCTTCCCACTGAGCAGGCAGCCCGATGTGGGGCTCGATCCCGGGATTCCGGGACCACGACCCGAGCTAAAGGCAGAGGCTCAACCACTGAGCCACCCATGCGCCCCGATAATTTGCATTTTTAACAAGTTCCCAAATGATGCTAAAGCTGCTGATCTGGGGACCATGCTTTGGGGGCCACTAGTATAATAAAAGGGACATTGCAGCATTATCCTTGCTGTAATTGCAACAGAATTCCTACAGAGTTGTTTGCTCTAAAGCTCAATGAGTAAAAATTCTGTGGACCGCCCAAAAGATGTGTAAGGCTCAATGTAGGCTGTCTTGTATCCAGTAGAGCATTTCCCACCTATTCTAAGAAAGGTATGTTATAGGGTGTATCCCTCAAACTCTTCTGTAACAGTTTGAGGTTATAGTTCCTGCCTTACAGCCTACATTCATGTGTTCTCCATTGCGGACTTCAGGGGGCGTTACCTTGTTTGTGTTCTTACTTTTAATTCACCCTTAATCCACCCCACCCGTGCCCCCAAAGAGAAACCAGTGTTGGAATCTTTTTTCTTTCTTTCTTTTTTTTTTTTTACTCTGTGCAAATAATATGTTAAATGTGAAACATTTGTATTTCAGAACTGTTCGCCAGGTGGCACAGGAGCAATTCTTTTTAATGTGCACCAGATGTTGCATGGGACACAGGCCTCTACTTTTCTTCATTACTTTGCTCTTTACCGTGTTGGGGGTGAGACATTTTTTAATATGCTTCTCAATGTGATTAATTCTTTAAAGAAGGCATTCAGGAATTTATGGTTTTACCTTGAATATTCAAGTTAAAACAGCCTGTATTTACTTAGTAAATATTCTTAACTCCCCATATTATTTTAGTCCTCTGCTGTAGTTAACTCTAGGTTTTTAAAAAAAGTGGCTTCTGCGCATGGACATGTGAATTCATATTACTCTACTTCATTGTTTCAGAGCACAGCCAGAGAGAGAGCTAAGCATTCAGGCGACTACTTCACCCTCTTAAGACACCTTCTTAATTATGCTTACAATAGTAATATTAACATACCCAATGCTGAAGTTCTTCTCAATAATGAAATTGATTGGCTTAAAAGAATTAGGGTAAGTTACCTTTAATACTGTGTTTATTGATCGATATCAATTTATTAATTGATAGTTTGTAGTTTTGAGCCTTTTGGTTAAGTGAAAAACATCAAAGAGTAATACAAAGGACCAAAGAATATACTCTCTGATCTTGGGTCTTAACTCATGATTCACAGAATGAATGCATAGCTAGTTTTGTAAAATGCTTTGTTTTATTGGAACTTGAAATACTGATTTTTCACCCTCCTCCCTTTTGGGATCTTGTGCCTTTTTGCAAATTTTCATCTTCTAAAACATTTGAATTGTTCTCATCAAAAATGAGACCAGCACTTAACTCTTGATGTTAACACCGGATACTCTTTACTCAGAATCGTATGAGAATTGATTTCTGAAGAGATTTGTAGCTTTTATATAGCCCTCAAAGTTCTGAAGAGAACTTCATCTTGCTTAGAAGGGAAAGCTTTGGCAAGAACAGACTCTCATAACTAGAGAGAACAAACAGATGGTTACCAGAGGTGTGGTGGGGGGAATAGGTGATGGGGAGTAAACAGGTCCCTTGTCATGATGAGCACTGTGTGATGTATGGAAGGGGGTGTGTGAATCACTGTATTGTACACCTGAAACTAATATGGCATTGTATGTTAACTACACTGGATGACTGATTGATTTTAAAAAATAAATATAAATTTTTAAAAAGAATGGAAAGGTTTGGGGGAATTACCTCATGTGTGTTTAGTTCTCTCATTGTGGCTCTTCTCTCTCTCCCACCTCCCTTCCGTAAGTTAGACATTTGTTATTTTTTCTTCGGCAGGATGATGTTAAAAGAACAGGTGAAACAGGTGTTGAAGAGACAATCTTAGAAGGCCACCTTGGGGTAACAAAAGAATTACTGGCCTTTCAAACCCCTGAGAAAAAGTATCATATTGGTTGTGAAAAAGGAGGTGCTAATCTCATTAAAGTAAGTTTTGTCCAAAACTAGATATTGTGACCTTCTAAATGTTTGTTATACCAAATCTATCTGGTTGGTTTATAATAGCATGTCTTTGGTATATTATCTTGACCTTTTCTGCCTTCTGCTTTTTAAGAAACTTTACAGAGGTTACAGTGCTTTTTTTATATACACTTTCTAAATTTTGTATGTAATTAAAGTGTAAGCACGATGTATTTAATAAAGCAAATACACAGTTGAATTTTTTTTTTTTAGAAAATCTATTTTTCGGGGCGCCTGGGTGGCTCAGTTGCTTAAGCAACTGCCTTCGGCTCAGGTCATGATCCCGGAGACCCGGGATCGAGTCCCACATCGGGCTCCCTGCTCGGCAGGAATCCTGCTTCTCCCTCTTTCACTCCCCCTGCTTGTGTTCCCTCTCTGGCTGTGTCTCTCTCTGTCAAATAAATAAAATCTTTAAAAGAAAAGAAAGAAAGAAAGAAAGAAAATCTATTTTTCATTTCATCAGTCTGTTTAAAATAAGACAAACCTATCTGTGAGACTGCATCATGTTAGTCATATTTCTTTAATGACTTTCTTCACATGGGTGGTAATTTAGGAAGCAAAAAATATCATTTTAGTACATGTTATTTTTATTCAAAATTAGTTTTGGTATGCATATGATTAAAGGAGTAAACATGGGGCATGTGGTGGCTCAGTCAGCTGAGCATCTTCCTTCGGCTCAGGTCATGATCTCAGAGTTCTGAGATCAAGCCAAGCCCTTTGTCGGGCCCCCTGCTCAGCAAAGAACCTGCCTCTTCTCCCTCTCCCCCTCCTCCTCACTTGTGCTTTCTCTCCTCTGCTCTCTGTCTCTCTCAGGTAAATAAAATCTTTTTAAAAAACAAAGGAGTAAATTTATTTTAAAAAAAAATTTTTTTTAAGATTTTATTTATTTGAAGAGGGAGACACAGAGAGAGAGGGAACACAAGCAGGGAGAGTGGGAGAGGGAGAAGCAGGCTTCCTGCAGAGCAGGGAACCTGACATAGGGCTTGATCCCTGGACTCCAGGATCATGACCTGAGCTGACGGCAGATACTTAATGACTGAGCCACCCAGGTGCCTGTATTTAAAATGGTAAGTTCTATAGTCAGCTTGCTCTTGATACTTAATCAGAGAAATTTTGTGTATTTGTTAGTTGTAGTAAATAATGTTTTGAAGTGGAATCTTTTATTGGAGAATCCAAGTAAGTTTTCTCAGATGTGATGTAATAACCTTTAATTCTGACAAGTAATTTAACATTATTTCCTTCCAAGAGACATTTCTTTCCTTAAAAATAAGTGTATACATACAACTTTGTGTGTCATATGTAACTATACATATACTACATATACATATGTAATTGCTAATATTTTTTTCAATGCTTGTAGGAATTAATTGATGATTTCATCTTCCCTGCTTCCAATGTTTACCTGCAATATATGAGAAATGGAGAACTGCCCGCTGAACAGGCAATTCCAGTCTGTAGCTCCCCAGCTACCATTAACGCTGGTTTTGAGTTACTTGTAGCATTAGCTGTTGGCTGCGTGAGGAATCTCAAACAGATAGTAGATTCTTTGACTGAAATGTATTATATTGGCACAGCAATAACTAGTAAGTATACTAAAATATAGTGTTGTGATGACAAATAATTCTCTAATTTGTTCAAATTCTATTTTCCTAATATTTTTTTTTTTAGTAAACATCTTCAACACGTGTTTTTCTTTCAGCAACTAGCTTAACATTTATAGGACATGGATGTATAGTTTCACACCATTACAAGCAAAGAGCCTTGCTTGATGTAGAAAATTTTTCAAGTGTTTGTTAAATGTCTTCCATAAGGGGTCTGAGTATTTAGCAAAATAAATTTCATCTCAGTCAAACCCAAAATAAAACCCAAACCACAGGGTAATAGGTAGTAAAAATAAATGCCAGAGTTCAAATGTAAAACTCGAGTTGCATTCCTTGGAAATTCCTTTTTAATATTATTTTCTTATGAGCTCAAAAAAAACCCTGGTTTTAAAAAGATGAGAATGTGAGAAGATAACATTCTAATGCACTTTACATTCTCAGGTAATGCTGCCATGAAAGCGCTTGTGATAGACTGTAGACCAGATCGTAGAGATCTGGAACTGAAGCTCCAAAAGGATGAGGGCAATATAAAATGACTGGAAAAGTAGAAATAAGAAATCAAATAAATAACTTAAGAGAAAACCATGTTTATCTATAAAGCTTAGGGATATAATTATAGTAAACATTTAAAAACATGAAATTATTATTTGATATATTTCAGAAGATAAGGACACTTTTAATAACATTTTAGGAGATTCTGATTAAACTGCTTAAAAGGTTAGACCATTGGCTCTTTATTCTGCCAAATCTATATATAGTAAGGTGGGGGTTTTGTTTTGTTTTAACTTAAAGAAAAGTCTTTGTTTGGGGTCCTTTATTTTGTTTGTTTTTTGATAAATCTACACATTTATTCATTTGATTTTTAATAAGTTTACCACCCTCAAGGGATACAGTATCACACAGATTCTGTGTCCAGTGGCCTTAGCAGGAAGCTTGCCTCAAAATTTGACATGAGGGACGCCTGGGTGGCTCAGTTGGTTAAGCAACTGCCTTCGGCTCAGGTGATGATCCTGGAGACCCGGGATCGAGTCCCACATCGGGCTCCCCGCTCGGCGGGAAGCCTGCTTCTCCCTCTCTCACTCCCCCTGCTTGTGTTCCCTCTCTGGCTGTGTTTCTCTCTGTCAAATAAATAAAAATCTTTAAAAAAAAAAAAAAAAAAAAAATTTGACATGAACCATGCCACTTCTTCCATGGAGATGGGTAACCTTTCCCCAGATTCATCCAGTTTTGTTCAGTTTGCGAGCAAGAGTCACTGTATTGTCCTTTACTTGGTATGTGGGAGCACATCACTTGCCTATATAGAATTGTTTTATCTCAAGTGATCAACACCTTCAATTTTAAGATGAATTTTGTGCTCACACTGATTTTGATGGACCCTGCCGCTAGTCAGCAAGAAGTGGCCTTGGACCACAGCCCACCAGATATATTTGCTGTTTCAGAAGTCCTGTTTTGAGTATCCTTTCACAGACTTGAAGATGGCAGAAAACAGAAAGGCTGCTTGTTTTTAAGCAGAACATTTGCATGGTAAAAATTTGAAGTACCAAAGAAGCTACATACTAAAAAGTTCATTTCCTGCCCGTTTTAGTCCCCGGCTCCCCTTTGATAGCAGTAACTATTGTTGTCGTTTTGTGTCTGTCCTTTGAGCATTACTGTATGGAAAATCCACATGCAAAATCTTCTTTGGTTTAGTTGTTTTTGTTTTTAACCACAGGTTGGCATATAGTATACACAGTGTCTTCACTTTGTTTTCCCCTTAATATGTCAGCATTGTTTCCTGTCAACACATGCATATTTGTCTATTTCCATTTATTGGCTATACCCTTTTCAATTTGGTATACCATAATTTATTTAACCAGTCCTGTAGACAGTGATAATATTTACACTGTTTCCAGGTTTATACTAGGTAGAGGGAGGTATAAATGATACACAGTTCTCACCTTTCAAATTCACTATTTTATCAGCTCCTCAGGATAACGTTGCAGTTATAGGCAAAGGAAGTGTTAATCTTATTACATTTATTACAAAGGAAACAGGCTTACCTGAAGATGAAAAGAGTTGGTAAACAACAGAACCTGGATATCAACCCAGGTGGTTCTAGGATGCTTTAAAAGTGAGCAAGCTGTATAATACATTGGTGTCAGAAATGAATTTGAAGACACTTTTAAAAACGTACAAAAGTAGGAAAAAAATTAAAGTTCATAATGGCTAACCAGCAAAAGTAAAAGTAAAATGAACACATAGAGGGGCGTCTGGGTGGCTGAGTGGGTTAAGCGTCTGCCTTCAGTTCAGGTCATGATCGTAGAGTTCCTGCATTCAGTCCTGCATCAGGCTCCCTGCTTCTCCCTCTCCCTCTGTCCCTCCTCATCACCCCCTACACACACTTGTGCTCTCTCTCTAGTAAAATCTTTAAAGAGTAAAACTTAAAAAAAATAAAGGGAGCACATAGAAATTAGCATTATTCCATCTCAGGAGATTGCTTCTGACATTTCCATAGAAGCAACACCAGGTAAGACACAGGTTTTCAAATGGTGGGGTAAGAATCCCTATAGTGGTACAAATTGCTGCATTCCTTCAGTTTGTTGATGGGGAAACATGTACTCAAGGTACTGCTTTGCTTCAGCTGGCTGGAAAAGTAGTGGAATTGTTGGTAATGTTAATTTACCAGCTTCCTAGAGCTAAAAGTGGACAAAATGGTTGTGTGTGTACTACAAGAACTTTTTCCCTTCTCTCAGCTTGTGAAGCACTTACAGAGTGGGAATATCTGCCCCCTGTTGGACCCCGCCCACCTAAAGGATTTGTGGGACTGAAAAATGCTGGTGCTACTTGTTACATGAATTCTGTGATTCAGCAACTCTACATGATTCCCTCCATCAGGAACGGTATTCTTGCGATTGAGGGCACAGGTAGTGATGTAGATGATGATATGTCTGGGGATGAGAAGCAAGACAATGAGGTAAATTTTGTTTAGCATTTCTGCTTTCTGTTTAAAATTCTGATACCAGATTCTCTTACAGAATATTGTACTTTCGTTGAATTTGTTGATGTATATTTGAAAATAAAGCTGGAGTCTCCCAGTGTGGACTGCTGTCTTGACATAATCTAGTGCTCACTAGCTACCAGACTTTATACTACAGTTAATTTTCATGGTGGTACATATGTTTTTAAAGCAGCAGTTCACTTACTCAGTTTTTTTGGGTGAAGTGTTTAATTTGGAGTTTGCATAATAATAAGGATCTTCACTTTTTATAACAATTTACATTTTTACTTTTCTACCTGATATTTTTAAATATGTCTCCATTAATTTATGCTAAGTTGTATTCTGTGCCAGTTTCATTATCTGTGCTTACTTTTACATTTGCCCCAGATCATAGCTCTTGCATAGGCAATAAATTTCTCTCTACTTCAAATGTCATGTGAACTTCTTGACAAAATTTAGGCTCCTTACTGAGTATCCATTGCACAATAAAGCTATGGAAAAGTTTGGTTGTAGTAGCAGATCAGATTTTATATAACTATGGCACAGCTCTTTAAAGAAGAGGATGTTGCAAGACTTAGTAGTGGTCATGTTTATATCCATTCTGTATTTCTTTGTTTTTATCTTATCTTTTCCTGTTCATGGTGTTAGTGAGAACTGCAGAGTTAGCCAGAATGTGTTCTAATTGTAAATATCTTCAGTGGTTCTTTCCTCCTTCCCTCTCTTCTGTCATGACAGCTATTTGCTCTGAGGTAGTTTAATATTTACAGGGCTTCTGGGGTGCCTGAGTGGCTCAGTTGGTTGAGCGGCTGCCTTAGGCTCAGGTCATGATCCTGGAGACCCAGGATCGAGTCCCACATCAGGCTCCCTGCTTGTGTTCCCTCTCTCACTCCCCCTGCTTGTGTTCCCTCTCTCACTGTATTTCTCTCTGTCAAATAAATAAATAAAATATTTTAAAAAATGTATATTTACAGGGCTTCTGAAACATCTACCTGTTCCAGTTCTTCCCCAGATCTACTGAACCACATCATCACAGGGGTTAGGGTCTGAGTATTTTTTACCTTGTTAAAAGGCTTCATAGTGGGGGTGCTTTACACCTATACCCAGTTAAGAACCACTCCTCCCGAGTGGAAATTGAAATTCTAGTCTTGTAGCTCGTCACATCTCTGGGATGTTGAAAGTAAGCACAAGGATAGATAGCTAATTATACTGGCAAGAAGTAAACAAGGCAGGGGCACCTGGGTGGCTCAGTCGTTAAGCATCTGCCTTCAGCTCAAGTCATAATCCCGGAGTCTGGGATCGAGCCCCGTGTCGGACTCCCTGCTCAGTGGGAAGCCTGCTTCTCCTCCTCCTACTCCCCTTGCTTGTGTTCCTCTCTGGCTATGTTTCTCTCTGTCAAATAAATAAATAATATCTTTTAAAAAAAAAAAAAAAAGGAAGTAAACAGGGCAGACTAAATACGATATAATTTCAAATTAGGTGTCCCATCTTCGCTTTCATGGTACCTTCTGCTGTGTGTTGTCCTGGCATGCCACACTGCACTTGTGGGGTGTTTTTGGTTCATTGCTTTTTGCCTCTGTTGTTCTTTCCATCCCTGGACAGAGAGTTTCTCATGGACAGGGACTGTTTCTGTATCAAAGGTCCCTGGTACCACAAGTTATCTTTCCATCTCTACGAATTTGACTATTCTTGATACCTCATATAAGTGGAATTATCCCACATTTGTCTTTTTGTTACCGACTTATTTCACTCAACATACTGTTCTCAGGGTTTAGCCATGTTGTAGCATGTGTTCGAATTTTCTTCCTTTTTAAGGCTGAGTAATATTCCACTGTGTGGACTGACCATGTTTTGTTTATTGATCCATTAGTGGGACTTGGGTGGCTTCCACCTTTGGGCGATTGTGAATAGTACCCTATGAACATGGGTGTACAAACCTCTCTTCAAAACCTTTCTTTCACTTCTTCTGGGCATATATCCAGAAATGGAATTGCTGGATCATGTGGTAATTCTGTTTTTAATTTTTTAAGGAACTGGCCTACAGTGGTTGCACTGTTTTACATTGCTATCAACAGTGTGCAGGGGTTCCAGTTTTCGTTTTCGTGAGGTCCAATATGTCTCATTTTCCTTTTGTTAGCTGTACATCTGCTGTCCTAGCCAATAAATTACCACCTAATCCATCGTTACGACATTTTTACCCTATGTTCTCTTTTAAGAATTCTATAATTTGCGCTATTGCTTTTAGGTCTTTGGTTTGTATTGAGTTCATTTTTGTCTATGGTGTTAGGGAGGAGTTCAACTTTATTCTTTTGCATGAGGATCTCTGGTGTTTCCAGCATCATTTTTTAAAGAGTACTACTCTTAATATGCATATTTTATTGACTCTTCACAGTTCTGAGCAACTTCTAATCCTCCCCACAGCCACACATCCCCATGAGGAAACACTGAAGCTTAGAAACATGAAGTAGGGATGCCTGGGTGGCTCAGTCGACTCCAAGGTAGTTTAATGCTTACAGGGCTTCTGAGACCTTAAAAAGGTTTAAACGTCAGTCTTCTGCTCAGGTTGTGATCCCAAGGTCCTAGGTCGAGCCCCACATTGGGCTCCCTGCTAACCCAGGTCCCTGCTTCTCCCCCTGCAAAAAAGAAAAGAAACATGAAGTAGCTGACCTGCTCAAGGTTAGCCAGTGTCTAATTCGCAGCACCTGCCCTAGGGTCCGGTTCAGTTTGCATTAAACACCACTCTTTACTCTGCTATGTTGCCTTAATTATCTGTGTTTCCAGTGTACAGCCAGTGTCATTCCTTGATGACAACTCTGTGAAATGGTGGGGATAAACAATTATACTGTAAATTAATATTTATAAATTGGAAGTTAAGTGCTTTGGAAATAAGAAATAGAAGTAGAAATGACAAATCATTTGTTCACTAACTGGCGTTTGTCTTAAAATATTTTACTGTGCTTTAAAGTTGGATTAACTTAATATTTTTTCATTTTCATTTCTAGAGCAATGTTGATCCCAGAGATGATGTATTTGGATATCCTCAACAATTTGAAGACAAACCAGCATTAAGTAAAACAGAAGACAGAAAGGAGTATAATATTGGTGTTCTAAGACACCTTCAAGTCATCTTTGGTCATTTAGCTGCTTCTCGACTACAATACTATGTGCCCAGGGGATTTTGGAAA
Organism: Spilogale gracilis; assembly: GCA_004023965.1. NCBI lineage: Eukaryota > Metazoa > Chordata > Mammalia > Carnivora > Mephitidae > Spilogale > Spilogale gracilis. The sequence goes on from PITA01004493.1 coordinate 108,703, forward strand.
CAGTTCAGGTAAACTATAGATAGACGGTAGCAGGGATACTGCTTAAACCTTTATGAACATCTCCATACACTAACATTAAGTTTGTAAAATTCATGTTAGAGGGCATCTTTATGTTTAATATCTATCTATCTATTTATTTATTTCTGTATTATGTATTTAAAGACTTTATTGACACAAACACAGCTAGAAAGGGAACACAAGCAGGGAGGAGTGAGAGAGGGAAAGAAGCAGGCTTCTTGCCAAGCAGGGAGCCCTATGCGGGGCTCGATCCCAGGGCTCCAGGACCATGACCTGAGCCAAAGGCAGTCGCTTAACAACTGAGCCACCCAGGCGCCCCTATGTTTAATATTTAAACAGTAGTACGGTTGACCCTGAAGAACATGGGTTTGAATTGCCTGGTTCCACTTATACATGGAATTTTGTCCCCCAGTAAACACAGTAAAGTACTTTAATGTAGTTTTCTTTTCCCTGTGGTTTCTTTTTCTTTTTAAAGATGTTCTTTATTTGACAGAGAGAGATCACAAGTAGGCAGAGAGGCAGGCAGAGAGAGGGGAGGAAGCAAGCTTCCTGCTGAGTAGAGAGCCGGATGCAGGCCTCGATCTCAGGACCCTGCGATCATGACCTGAGCCGAAGACAGAGGCTTTACCCACTGAGCCACCCAGGTCCCCTCACAATGGTTTCTTAATAACATTTCCTTTTCCCCAGCTTTATTGTGAGAATACAGAATATAATACATAAAACATGCAAAGTATGTGTTAATCATTTATTTATGTTACAGGTAAAACCTACAGCCAACAGTAGGCTCTTAGTAGTTAAGTTTTGAGGAGTCAGAAGTTACAAATTTTCTGCCACATGGGGGCCAGCACCACTCATTTTTCAGGGGGCAGCTATAATATTCCCTCATTGTCTTCAAAATCAGAAGTAGAAAGTGTCATAGTTTGGAGAGGCAGCATTCTTTTAGTCTCTTAAGATGTTAATTTTTTGTTTTGGGAACATCTGGGTGGCTCAGTCGGTTAAGCGCCTGCCTTTAGCTCAGGTCATGATCCCAGGCTCCTGGGATCCAGCCCTGCATTTGGGCTCCCTGCCCCGTGGGGAGTCTGCTTCTCCTTCTCCCTCCCCAATTCCCCTTGTCTGTGTTCTTCTGCTGTCTGTCAGATAAACACATAAAATCTTTTTTAAAAATAATTTTTGTGGGGCGCCTGGGTGGCTCAGTGGGTAAAGCCTCTGTCTTCAGCTCAGGTCATGATCCTGGACTCCCAGGATCGAGTCCCGCATCAGGCTCCCTGCTCGGCGGGAGGTCCCTCTCCCATTCCCCCTGCTTGTGTTCCCTCTCTAGCTGTTTCTCTGTCAAATGAATAAAATCTTTAAAAAGTAATAATAATAGTAATTTTTGTTTTGAAAACTCACGTTCAGAGAAGTAGGGAGAACCATGTGAGCCCTTAGATAATTCATCCCAGAGCCTCAGTGGCTGTCGACTCATGCCATTTTGTTTTTTGGGTTTTTTTTTTAAGATTTTATTTATTTATTTGACAGAGAGCCTGCAAAGCAGAGAGCCTGATGCAGGGTTTGATCCCAGGACTCTGAGATCATGATCTGAGCCGAAGACAGAGGCTTAATCCTCTGAGCCACCCAGGTGCCCCCCACTCATGCCAAGTCTTGTTTAATCTTCATTCCCATCTACTTTGTTTTGAATTAAATCTCACACAGTTCATCTATAAATATTGCAGTATATACCTTTGGTTGCTTTGTTTTTTAAATATAACCATGATACTGTTACAACGTCTTTTAAAAATCCTTAATATCCTTATTAGAGTTCACATTTACTCAGTTTTCCCACAGTTGTTTTTTACCATGTATTTTTTTTAAATCGGGATCCAAATGAAGTCCATATGGCTCAAACGTTGCTATGACTCTCCTGTAGTCTCATCATTTTTCACACTTGCTGTTTTTTGGGGAAAAGTAGGTAGTTTACAACATAAAGATTCCCACCATCTGGATTTTATTGATAAGATCCCTGTGGTATTTTTGTATTTTCTGTTTTCCTCAGTCCACTATATTTCCTATAAATAAGCAGTGAGATCTAGAGACTTGATGAGATCAAGGTGTTTGCCTCTCTCTTTTTTTTTTTTAATGATAGGCAGAGCTGGTTTATAGACAAATGGTTACATCCGTAGGGAGAAGTGTGTAATGTCTTTATCCCATGGTCCCAGCCATCGATCATCACTGACTAGAGTATTTCATTAGGGTTACAAAATGGTGGTAGTGTGTATGTCTCTCTCTCTCTCTCTTTCTCTCTCTTTCTCTCTCTTTCTCTCTCTTTCTCTCTCTCTCTCTTTTTTTTTTAAATCGTTCTTGCATTTACCAGGTAGAGTAGATCTACCTGGAACAACAGCTTTGCTATCCTAATGTACAATTTTCTAGGAAAGATGGGATAAATAACCTTTTCTTTAAATTAAAATTCTCAATTATATCTTGATCTTTTTTGTTAATTTTATTTGTTTAAATCATTGCCTATTATGTGTCATGCACTAAATACCACAGTACAACCACTTAACTCCTTTTTCTGTGTATGAAAAAGACTCTAATCCTTCATAGCAGTGGGTTTTTAAATAATACTCCTGGGAATTTCTTCAAGGTCTTGCCCCGTTGACTGAGAGCAGGGGAAGCAGAAGGTGACCTGACACTGCCACCCTGGGCAGTCTTCCCTGTTTCTGTCAGAGCAGTTTCCCTTTTCCCTACAAGGATACTATTTACATTTCTTTTGAAACCACTGCCTTATGGTATAATGGCTTTCCTGGGACTCATCTTATAAAATTCTTCTGATTCCCCTAATCTGGCCCCTGCTTAATCCATACTGCTGGCTTACATGCACCATCCTCCTTCCCAGCTCTGCTTTTTGTCTTTCTATCCCATCACCTGACACACCCCTCACTCTTCTCTCTGATTCCAGTTCTTTCTTCCCTACTCTGCCATAAGTCTTTTTAATTTTTTTTTAAGATTATTTATTTATTTATTTGTCAGAGAGATCACAAGTAGGCAGAGAGAGTGGAGGAAGCAGGCTCCCTGCTGAGCAGAGAGCCGGATGCGGGCCTCGATCCCAGGACCCTGAGATGATGACCTGAGCCGGAGGCAGAGGCTTAACCCACTGAGCCACCCAGCACCCCTGCCATAAGTCTTTTTTAGCATTTCTGTTCTTCCTCTTCCAAATTACTCTCACACTTTTTTGTTTCTAGCTTAAAATTTGTCATTCAGTTACAGATTTCTCTCTGACAATACATTTGCACTTTTTTATTTCTAAATGACTTCCTATGTTAGTGGACCTTCTAGTTTATCTAGGCTAGCACTTCTGGATGATTTCGCTTTAGACACAGAATATACTCCTGATACATAAGGGTTTAGTTGACCACATTCCTTACCACCTGCCCAATTTTTTTATTTTGAATAATTTGAACCAACAGAAAAGGTGACAAATTAGTGCAGTGTTGACACAGATTTAACAGTTGTTAAAATTTGCCAGGCTTGCTTATATGCATACAGTTGACCCTTGAACAGTGTAGGGGTTTAGGGGCATTGATTCCCCTCACAGGTGAAAATCCATGCATAACTTTTGATGCCCTCGAAACTGAACAGCCTGCTACTCTTAACTGGAAGCCTTAGTGGTAACATAAGCCTTACCGGTAACATGTAAACAGTTAACGTTTTGTATAATATATATATATATATATATTATATGTAAGAATACTTTTTTACAGTCAGGTAAACTGGAGAAAAGAAAATGTTGTAAAAATCATAAGAGAAAATATATTTACAGTGCTGTACTAGGGGGAAAATTCATGTGTATGTGGATCCACATAGTTCAAACCTGTGTTGTTCAAGTGTCAACTATACTTGGGTTTTGATTCTTCTAAACCACTTGATTGTAAGTTGTAAACATGATATTTTACCCCCACACACCTACATGTGCTTCAGTATGTATCCACTAAAAATAAAGACACTTTTCTACGTGTATATATAATACCATTATCACATTCGATGAAATTTAATGTTGATTTAATAATGCCTAATATGGGGGCACCTGGGTGGCTCAGTGGGTTAAGCCTCTGCCTTCGGCTCAGGTCATGATCTCAGGGTCCTGGGATCAAGCCCTGCATCGGGCTTTCTGCTCAGCGGGGAGCCTGCTTCCTCCTCTCTCTCTCTCTCTCTCTCTCTCTCTCTCTCTCTCTCTCTCTGCCTACTTGTATTCTCTCTCTCATTAAATAAATAAAATCTTTTAAAAATAATAATGCCAAATATGGGGGTACCTGGCTGGCTCAGTAGAGCATGTGACTCTTGATTTTGGGGTCATGTGTTTGAGCCCCCATTCTGGATATAAAGATAACTTAAAGGAAAAGGAATGGAAAATAAATTACCTACCTTTGAATATTTTTTAAAAACCATAATGCTGGGGCGCCTGGGTGGCTCAGTTGGTTGGACAACTGCCTTTGGCTCAGGTCATGATCCCGGACACCCGGGATCTGAGCCCCACATTGGGCTCCCTGCTCGGCTGGAAGCCTGCTTCTCCCTCTCTCTCTCCCCCTGCTTGTGTTCCCTCTCTGGCTATATTTCTCTCTGTCAAATAAATAAATAAAATCTTTAAAAAAATAAAAACAATAATGCCTAGTACTCATCAGTGTACATTCTGATTTCCCCAAAATACTCTTTGTGACTTTTTTTTTTTTCAGTCCCGCACTGGTTTCCTGAAAGGAATCAGAAGAATATGGTTGTTACCTCTTCAATTTTCTTTAAAATAATCTCCCTAACTTGTCATGACTTGTATGGCCCTGAAGCTTTTTAAGTCTAAATTGGTTGTCTTGCAGAACGTCTCTTATTTTGATTTGTATGGTTATTTCCTCATGATAAGATTCAGGTTAAATGGTTTTGGCAAGAAAACCGCAGTAGGTGGTGCTATGTGCTTCTCACTGCCTACGTTGTATCAGTTTGTCTGATTATTGGTGATAATCACGTAGAATGCATTCACACTTGTATTCTCTATGTATGTTACTCTGTAAATACAAAATTAGATGTCATTGATAGCAGTGTCTAGGATTTTTTTAGCAGTCCTCATTTTTGTGGTATACATAATTGATAGTTTATTTTCTCAAGATCGATTTGTCTAACTTCTCACATTACTCAAAAGAGATCAACTCTAAAATAAGTCATAGCTTTCTCTTTACACTTGGAAAAAGCAGTTGAATTAGGAGTAAATAAATCTTGGCACTGTATCGGGGCGCCTCAGTGGCACAGTCAGTTCAGCATCTGCTGTCGGCTCAGGTCATGATCCAAGGTCCTGGTGTTGAGCCCCCGCATTGGAGCTCCCTCTGCCTCTCTCCCTGTCTCTCATGAATAAATAAATAAAATCTTTTAAATAAATAGATCTTGGCACTGTATCTATAACCTGAAATTTAAGCAACATGAAACAAAGAGTACTTACAACATCTACGTAAGAGTGAGATCCACCATATAATGTCTTCACCTAGATGGAAAATGCATTCATGTACCAGATTCCCTAAAGCAGCCGTGGGTACTGGAGCCGTAGTATCCATCAACCAACCAGCAGTTTCATAGTGATTCATGGTGACTCTTCGCCACTAGAGCACCACTTGTACTATGAGCCTCACTTTCTCTATCACTCTATACATAAAAAGCATTTGCTTTTTTCTACTAAAAGTCTCAGTTTATATATTGTCATCTGTGGTTGTATTGCTTTATTTCCTGAGAAAATACTGTTTTATTCCATTCATTTCTTAGGCTTTGGGGTGAGCCTGTTAATCTGCGTGAACAGCATGATGCTTTAGAATTTTTTAATTCATTGGTGGATAGTTTAGATGAAGCTTTGAAAGCCTTGGGACATCCAGCTATGCTAAGTAAAGTCTTAGGAGGTTCCTTTGCTGATCAGAAGATTTGCCAGGGCTGCCCACATAGGTAAGTGCTGGTTATATATTTAAAGTTGTACTGTTTATTTACTAACAAAAAATTAAGTGTTTATTAGTAGTTATGTATAAAAGTGGAGTATGCCACCAATTTAGCTATATACCTGAGAGTGGATGAATTATATACTGTGCATACCTTACTGTTGTGTGTTTGGGTTTTGTGTGTGGTGGTAGTGATGGTGGTTGGTGTTTTTGTGGAGGTTTTTGGTTGTTTTTCTGGTTTGGTCAAATAACCTTTGGCTCCTTCTGTTTTATGTATGATCATTACTGGGGAAATCAAATGGCATTTTCCATATATAGCTTATAGGTGTTACTCCTAAATCTGCCCTTTATCTTAGAGTTAAAGTAATTAAAATATTAAAAATACATTAAGCTTAGAAGATGCCAGACATGGAGTAGAGTTTAGCATTGATTGTTGTCATTATCTTTAAAGTGTGTTTTCAACGCAAAAGATAGCAAGAGTTGACTGAACAAATTGTGATTTTGACTTAAAAGGGAAATTCTTTGATTAAGGACTCCTATTGAAAATAGATAAAATGACTGCTAAATTTCACTACTAGTAAATGGAAGTTTTACTTTAGAACTTCTCTTGCTGGTTACTGATTACTGTTGGTTTGAAATCATCTTTCACCAAAATATCACAGTACAATGGTATTTTCTACAAGCCCAAACAGTATTACATAGGCATGAGGTATGTGGCTGGTGGGAGTGCTTCATTTTTGATCCAAGGGAAATGATTGGTGGAGAGGTAATGCTATATAAATGAGAAATTATTGTGAGGTTAAACCATTCATTTAGAACATGACCATGTAATTATTCACATAGCCTGTACAACTTTTGGTTGTTTTAAAAGACCTTTTGCATTAGGTGGGCAATTAAACTGTCCTTCTAACCTTCTGATTTTAATTACTGATAAAATAAGCCAACTTACTGGTAATTTATTCTAATCAATCCTTCTTGGTTTGTTTAAGACAGTTTTCAAAGTCATTTGGAAATTACTGCTTTTCTTTGCTAAGTGAAAATATCCAGAGAGCATGATCATAATTAAAATCCCAAAAGTTCAAATACTTGCTCCACAACTAAACTAGGCTTGTTCTTAATACATGCTGGAAGGTTACAAGTCTGTTTTATAGCATTATTTGTCTAGATCAGGAGTTAGCAAACTATGCACCATAGGTCAAATCCAACCATGCATCTGTTTTTATAAAGTTTTATTGAAATATGCCTACCTCTTCACCTACTCTGTGGCTGCTTTCCCTATAACAGCAGAGACCTCGTGGCCCCCGGAAAAGCTTACTTGTAATAGGTACTATCTGGCTTTTTACAGAAAAAAATTTGCTGGCTTGCTGTCATCTTCGAATGTCCTATTTGTTTAAGCGAAGTCATAAGTTCTGACTTCTTTTTTCTCTTTTATGGGTTGTTCCTGGATCATAGTAGCAATACTCTTAATACCTATTTCATATTCCATACATACCACTTACAGATACCTTTGTGTACCCTTTTTCCCCATATAACTAAACTGAAAAGCCCCAAATATGAGGGACTTGTCTTCAACATTGACTACCCAGAATACTTTTACCCATGGAAGGTACTCCGAACATATTTGTTGAATGAATAAATTTGATGGTTGAGAGTGTATTCCCCACATCCGATGTTCTGAGTTTATGAATGTGTCTCATCATAAATCTGAAATTTGGGGCACCTGGGTGCCTCAGTTGGTTAAGCGACTGCTTTTGGCTCAGGTCATGATCCCGGAATCCCGGGATCGTGCCCCGCATCCGGCTCCCTGCTTAGCAGGAAGCCTGCTTCTCCCTCTCTCAATCCCCCTGCTTGTGTTCCCTCTCTTGCTGTGTTTCTCTCTGTCAAATAAATAAATAAATAAAAATTAAAAAAAAAAAAAAGACTAAAATTTTTCTTGGTAGAAAATTGCCATAAGGTGGGATTCTGGCTCCTATACAGATTGCTATCTCCTGTTGATTGGTGTGTTCAAGCTTGTGCTATACTGAGGTTTCCGTTACGGAAAAGAAGGACCATTTAAAAATTCAGCCCGTTAATAGTTTAAAATATTCTTTTCAGAAGTTGATGAATTCATGCTTTGGCCTTGGCATGAATTATTGCCTAACTAGGTGACAGTGGAAGCAGCACAGTAGACTGTAAAGAGCTTAAGCCGTGAAGCAAGACAGACCTGGCTTCAAAACATGACTTCGCCTCGTAATCTTGACCAAATTAACCTTTCCAAACCCCAGTTCCCTCATCTCTGAAGTGGAGGTGGTGCTATTTCTCTAGGCGGTTTGTCATGAAGACAGAGAACCTGGTGTATATATGGGCTGTAAACAACCTAATGTAGTGTCCATCACTAGGTAAGTGGCCAAGTAAATGTGTCAGAATTTATTGGTAACATTCTTTGACTTGCAGGTTTTATGTTATATTACAGATACTGCAAATGTAGCTTTCATTCAGTCTATAAAAATGTCTAGAAAACTAAGAAACCGTTTTTATTATTTTTTAATATCTTTAGATATGAATGTGAAGAATCTTTTACAACTTTGAATGTAGACATTAGAAATCACCAAAATCTTCTTGATTCTTTGGAACAATATGTCAAAGGAGATTTATTAGAAGGTGCAAATGCATATCATTGTGAAAAATGCAATAAAAAGGTATGAATTTTCCAGGTTTTTTTAAGTAACTATAGTTACGTTTAATGGATTTGAACGTTATTTATTTTTATTCCCTACCCTGCTTTGTTCTAGTGATAACAGAAGGTAGTTGAAATAACTGGTACAAAGGTTTTCTAGGGAAAGAAGATTGAAAGCAAGTAGTACTGGCAGGGCTAGGGTTTGAAACAGGTAAATAAAAGTGAACATCTTAGAAGTCATGATAGCTACACTTGCCATCCGTACCCAACCGAATTGCTGTTGAACACCTCAAAGCTATAGCGCTGACAGGAAAACATTTCTTCTATCATTTCAGTTCCTTGTAAGGACCGGGAAGTTTACTGAAACCTTCATTGCCTGATTTGGTCACATAAGATTTCTTCTGCCACCTGTGTTTTTAAATCAGTGGGATTAGATTTTTTAGGCCCACTTGATAAAATTTTGTCTTTGGGCACGTGACAGCTCTTAGAGAGAGACTGGTTACACAATAAATAACGTCACTGTTCCTGGGCTCCCAAATTCTCTCACCTCTAAGTCACCTGTATCATTTTGACATTTACATACTACCTAAAGATGTATTAAAGTCTACAGGTCGAGATGTGAGCTGTAAAGCGGGACTGCCTGTCCTCCCACAGCTCTGAGACTTGAGGCAACTGACTCAATCTCACTGCTGCTTATGAGGATTAAATGTGTTACAACTCGGGCAGTACTTACCATATTACGTGGCACTTAATGGCCTGATAAATAATTACCTGCTGTTGTAGTTCCTCAACTTGCTCCTAACAGAGCATACCTTCCTTAGCCTAACAGTAAATATCAAACAAGTAACAGTGATGAGATAGCAATGACGATAGAGAATCCAGGCAGTGAGTAAAGTCTGTCACTAATTTTCACGATTTGTAACAAATGGCATCAGCTATTTTCATATTGTTTTAGTTAGCATTTTTTGAAATGCCCACTGTGACAGAATTACCTTGATTATATTCATTGCCGTGTGTTTGTTTACACTTGTAACCTCCAATTAGTCTTCATGAGAATTTAATAATACAGGTTTATAGTTTGTTTTGTGCAGTGGATTATAAAAGAATATCCAGGGGCGCCTGGGTGGCTCAGTTGGTTAAGCGACTGCCTTCGGCTCAGGTCATGATCCCAGAGACTAGGGATCGAACCCCACATTGGGCTCTCTGCTCCACAGAAAGCCTGCTTCTCCCTCTCTCACTCACCCTGCTTGTGTTCCCTCTCTGTGTTTCTCTGTCAAATAAATAAATAAATCTTTAAAAAAAATAAAAATATCTAGTAACTTGCTTTGTTTATTTTAGGTTGATACCGTAAAGCGCTTGCTAATTAAAAAATTACCTCCCGTTCTTGCTATCCAACTGAAACGATTCGACTATGACTGGGAAAGAGAATGTGCGATCAAATTTAATGATTATTTCGAATTTCCTCGAGAGCTGGACATGGAACCTTACACAGTTGCAGGTGTTGCAAAGCTAGAAGGAGATAATGTAAACCCGGAGAGTCAGCTGATACAGCAGAATGAGCAGTCTGAAAGTGAGACGGCAGGAAGCACGAAATACAGACTTGTGGGCGTGCTGGTACACAGCGGCCAAGCAAGTGGGGGACATTACTATTCTTATATCATTCAGAGGAATGGTGGAGATGGTGAGAGAAATCGCTGGTATAAATTTGATGATGGAGATGTAACAGAGTGTAAAATGGATGACGACGAAGAAATGAAAAACCAGTGTTTTGGTGGAGAGTACATGGGAGAGGTATTCGATCACATGATGAAGCGCATGTCCTACAGGCGCCAGAAAAGGTGGTGGAATGCTTACATACTTTTTTACGAACGACTGGATACCATAGACCAGGGTGATGAGTTGATAAGATACATATCTGAGCTTGCTATCACCACAAGACCCCATCAGATTATTATGCCATCAGCCATTGAGAGAAGTGTACGGAAGCAGAATGTGCAATTCATGCATAACCGGATGCAGTACAGTCTGGAATATTTTCAGTTCATGAAAAAACTGCTTACGTGTAATGGTGTTTACTTAAATCCTCCACCAGGTAAGTATCAAGAATTTAACTTCTTAGAAGCATAACTCTTACTTTACTTGTAAGATTTCTTAGCAAGCATCAACATATTTGCATTTTTACTTTGGGCTGTTTTATTTATTTTTTTATTTTTTAAAGATTTTATTTATTTGACAGAAACACAACTAGAAAGGGAAACACAAGCAGGGAGAGTGAGAGAGGGAGAAGCAGGCTTCCCGCCGAACAGGGAGCTCGATATGAGGCTCAATCCTGGGACTCCAGGATCATGACCTGAGTCAAAGGCAGACTCTTAATGACTGAGCTACCCAGACGCCCCCACTTTGGGCTGTTTTAAAGCTGTATTTCAGATGACTGTTACCTTTGAGCAGTATATATTGCCTTGCTGTTTGGAAACAGGAGCTTTTGTTTATTTTAACAGTTTGTTTTTGACTCAAGCATTAGTTTGAAACATGCTTTACTGAACTAAGAATTATTTTTCGTAAGTAGCCAGTTGAGGGCAGTTAGCAAAGTTGGGACTTCTAGAAATCAGTGGAAATGTAAACTTGTTTGAAAATGGAGCTTAGACATAGAAATTTGTTTGTTTGTTTTTAATGTATCTGCCTTTTTTATAGGGCAAGATCACCTGTTGCCTGAGGCAGAAGAAATCACTATGATTAGTATTCAGCTTGCTGCTAGGTTCCTTTTTACCACAGGATTTCACACCAAGAAAATCGTCCGTGGCTCTGCCAGTGATTGGTACATTGCTTTGGGTTTTCGTTCCTATTATCCTGGCATTTAGTTTGGTTCTTTAATATATTGCTTTATTTTTTTTTTTCAACTCAAGACAGTCTTGTTTCAGATCTGGAATGCAGAATGCAAAAACTTTTTTTTTTTTTTTTTTTTTTTTTTTTTTTAAGATTTTATGTATTTGACAAAAACACAGAGAGGGAACACAAGCAGGGAGGAGGGGGAATAAGAGAGGGAGAAGCAGGGAGCCCAGTGTGGGGCTCAATTCTGGGACTCCGGGATCATGACCCGAGCTGGAGGCACTTAACAACTGAGCCACCCAGGCGCCTCAATACAAAAACTCTTGATAGCAGCAGTGAGAGAAATCATATTAAAATAATTACTTAGGTTAAACATGACCTTTCATTGTTCTGAAGCTGGCTTCTTACCTTGTATCCTATCTTTGACATCCCTGTACAAAAGATTATAGGATGATACTTTAAAAGCCTGAGCTACTTAATCCAGAAATTAGTAGTTGTAGCTTCCCTAGATTAAATTTTGCCGTAGATTAAAAAATGTAATAAGTTTTTTGTTTTGTCTTAGGTATGATGCATTGTGTATTCTCCTTCGTCACAGCAAGAATGTCCGTTTTTGGTTTGCTCACAATGTCCTTTTCAATGTTTCAAATCGCTTTTCTGAATACCTTCTGGAGTGCCCCAGTGCAGAAGTAAGGGGTGCATTTGCAAAACTTATAGTTTTTATTGCACATTTTTCCTTGCAAGATGGGCCATGTCCTTCACCTTTTGCATCTCCTGGACCTTCTAGTCAGGTAATTGCCTACTTTTCTTTTTAGTGATTAAATGCTTACAAACCTCTTGCCTAGAAGTTGAAGTCACAAATACATGTACATCTGTTTGATATGTTTACCAATCAAATGTGTATGCACACACACCCCCCACACTATATGATATCTAGGAGCTCAGTAAAAGTACTTCGCAGAAATAAATAGCAATTATTACCTCTTTCAAAACAACAGAATTTTCTGTGTTCATTCAGTTACAGGCAGTGGCCTAATTGTACACATGGTTATGTAGATTATTTGTAAAGTTTTTTTTTTTAATGGATTTCATTTATTAAAAATGAAAACATCATGAAGGCTGTAGATGAAATCTTCGTCAGCTCTTCATTCCCTTTCCTGAAAAGCAACCCTTTTAATTGTTTGTTGTGTGATTAGTCCTTCCAAAAATTTCTGCCTATATTCATCATAGGTGTGTGTATGTGTGTCCTTTTTATGCAAATAGAATTATATTTTACCTATATTTTGTCACTGGAAAATAGCGAATATTTTATCCTTTACAGGCTTACGACAACTTAAGCCTAAGTGATCACCTACTAAGGGCAGTTCTCAATCTCTTGAGAAGGGAAGTTTCAGAGCATGGGCGTCATTTGCAGCAGTATTTCAATCTCTTTGTAATGTATGCCAATTTAGGTAAGAATTTAAATTGTTATAGTTCTGTTTTAATGTATTAAATGGCAAAGTCTTTTAGTCACATGATGGAACATTTTTTACTGCACTTTTCACCTTGTACTTTACGCATATCTCTGCAGTACACACAAGCCAGAATCTGTCTCTTCTAGTGAGAGGAAGTAGGGGAAAGGGCAGAGGGAGAGAGACCCATGAGATCACAACCTGAACGACAATCAAGAATTGGACGCTTAACTGACTGAGCCACCCAGTCACCTCCAGAATCTTGTGTCTTAATCATTTTTTTTTTTTTTTTTTTTTTTTTTTAATCTAAAACGGAGGTACCAGATCTGTCTGGATTTGAAAATAACTGACTCAGGCCCCATCCCACACCAACTGAATCAGAATTCTCCGAGCTAGCACAAGGAATCCACATTTTCAAAAAGTCTGTGGATGGTTGTGATACTCACCCAGGTTTGGGTCTAGGACTTGGGCCGAACATAAGTTTTTACTGAAGTAAACTGAAGTAATATGACAGATAATAGAAATATTCAGTTACCCTATTATTTGTTATTACTTCTGTTTAACATTTTCCATCTCTGACCTTTCTAATATCACCTGATCAGTGATCCCAGAATACTTAACTTAAACTTAAAAATATATTATGCTGTCTTCTACTTATTTATTCTGTTTTGTATTGTGTTCACATTTTTGTGTTGGTCCCTAACAAGATTGCAAAGATGAGAGTTTTTTCTCAGTGACACTCAGTAAATATTTGTTGAATGAAAAGATGATATTATCAAAAGTCCTTCCACTGTCATTTCGTGTTTGTACATTGGCTTTGGGGTCATAAATTTACTATGATTACAATTATTAAAGTTCCTCTTTTTTTTTTTTTTTTTTTTTTTAAGTTTTATCTAATCTCTATGCCCAGTGTGGGACTACGAACTCATAACCCTGAGATAAAGGGTCACGTGCTCTTCCAACTGAGCCAAACAGGTGCCCCTCAAATTATAAAAATTTCTTAGTAATCAGGTATTAGTGCACTGTTCTCAAAATGATTAATTTATTGAGACAGGTCATTTAAAATCTTGTGATAATAATGAATATTTGGCCATATTTTAATAACTTCTTTAAAAGATTAAAAAGAGGGGCACCTTGGGTGCCTGGTGTCTCAGTTGTTAAGTGTCTGCCTTTGGCTTAAGTCATGATCCCCAGGGTCCTTGGATTGAGCCCCATATTGGGCTCCCTGCTCAGCGGGGAGCCTGCTTCTCTCTCTCCAGCTCCCCTATGCTTGTGTTCTCTCTCCCGCTCTCTCAAATAAAATCTTTAAATGGCGGGGGGGGGGGCAGGGCACCTGGGTGGCTCAAGTAGTTGAGCATCTGACTTCAGCCCAGGTCATGATCTCGTCCCCCGTCGTCCCGCCCCCCCCC
>PITA01004494.1:0-122757 GCA_004023965.1 Spilogale gracilis
ATCTTTTTTTTTTTTTTTTTTTTTTTTTTTTAAGATTTTATTTATTTGACAGAGAGAAACACAGCCAGAGAGGGAACACAAGCAGGGGGAGTGAGAGAGGGAGAAGCAGGCTTCCCTCCAACCAGGGAGCCCAAGGTGGGACTCGATCCCGGGTCTCCGGGATCATGACCTGAGCCGAAGGCAGTCGCTTAACCAACTGAGCCACCCAGGTGCCCCAAACCTTTTTCACAGAGACCACACCAGTTACATTCTTACCAGCAACTTATGAGGGTTCCATTTTCTCTGCATTCTTACTAGTCCCTATTTTCTGTGGTTTTATGCCATCCTACTGAGTATAGCTGGTATCCATTATGGTTTTGATTTACATTTCCTTAATACCTGTTGATTTTGAGTATATTTTCATGTCTTTATTGGCCATTTATACATCTTTGGGGAAATGTCTACTCAGATCCTGTGCCCATTTTTAATTTAGGTTCTATTGGGTTTTTATATAGGTTTTTATTATTGAGTTGCAAGTGTTCTTTATATATTCTGGATATTTTAATACTATCAGATGTGATTTGCAAATAATTTCTTCCAATTTTTTGGTTGTTTTTCACAAAAGAAGACAACCTTGATCGTGTCTTTTGACATACAAAAGTTTTTAATTTTGGTGAAGTCTAATTTATCTATTTTTCTTTGGTTTCTTGTGCTTTAAGTGTCTTATCTGAGAAACCATTTACTAATCCAAGATCATGTAGATTTACATCTGTTTTTAAGAGTCTTATGGTTTTGGTTCTTACATTTGGTCTTTGATCCATTTTTTTTTTTAAAGATTTTATTTATTTATTTGACAGAGAGAAACACAGCGAGAGAGGGAACACAAGTAGGGGGAGTGAGAGAGGGAGAAGCAGGCTTCCCGCTGAGCAGGGAGCCTGATGTGGGACTCGATCCTGGGTCTCCAGGATCATGACCTGAGCCGAAGGCAGTCGCTTAACCAACTGAGCCACCCAGGCGCCCCGGTCTTTGATCCATTTTGAATTAATTTTTGTATATGCTGTGAGGTAGGTATGTTATATTCTTTTGTGTGCGGATATCTAGTTGTATATGAAGACATAATTTACTGAAGGGACATTTATTGAAGAGACTATTTTTTTTTTCTCTATTGACTGGTCCTGGTACCCTTGTTGATTAACTCTAGATATGTGGGTTTATTTCTAGATGGTCAATTATATTCCTTTGTCCTGTTTATCTATTCTTTTGTAGTACCAGCCTGTCTTGATTACTTCATAATCTGCTTCCAAATCCTCCTATATAATTTTTAAAATGTTTTATTTTGAGATAATTGTAGATTCACATAAGGTTAGAAGAAATGGTACAGAGATATCTTGTCCTCTCACCTTTCTCTTAATGATAACTTGCATAACAGTAAATTGGATTTGATATAATTTTATCAGCCTTATACAGATTTTACCAGTTTTCATGCCCTAATTTGTGTTGTGTATTTCTGCTTTAGGATTTTATTCTAATATATTTCTATATGGAAGATAGTTGAGTATGTTACATTTCTTCCAAACGAGAGTAGCATATAAATGACTTTTCAGTATGTTACCATGAGACCTTATGGGAACAGTTTTTTCTGAATTAACTGATCATTATGATTACTTTTAGTGCACTGTTGAACAAACCATATAAATGTAATGGACATTTTAGAAATAATATTTAAACATAATAGGTAGATTTTTTTTTTTTAAGATTTTATTTATTTGACAGAGAAAAACACAGCCAGAGAGGGAACACAAGCAGGGGGAGTGAGAGAGGGAGAAGCAGGCTTCCTGCCGAGCAGGGAGCCTGATGTGGGACTCGATCCTGGGTGTCCGGGATCATGACCTGAGCCGAAGGCAGTCACTTAACCAACTGAGCCACCCAGGTGCCCCAGATAAAACATTTTTGACTAAAGATGAATCTTTGGAATGTGGAAATCTTTTCAGTATTTCCGTTCTAAAAATCCAGCTACTTTAACATCTAGAAATTGCAAGATAATATATGGAAGGTTTGTTCTTAATTTGTAATGTGTATTAGAATCATTGGGATGCCTGTGTGGCTCATTCAGTTTAATGTCTGTCTTTGGCTCAGGTTGTGATCCTGCGATCTAGCCCCACATCTGGCTCCCCGCTCAGCAGGGAGTCTGCTGTTCCCTCTCTCTCAGCCCCTCCCCTCTTGTGCATGTTGTGCACTCTTTCTCTCAAATAAATAAATAAAATATTAAAGTCATTTGTGGAGCTTTTAAAGACACTAATGCAATGCTAGATCCCAGCCAAGAGGTGTTTGTGTTGGGACCCCATCATTTGTGTTTTTTAAAGCTCTGTGGGTGACTTTGATGTATATTCTAGTTGAGAACTCTGTATCAGGGGTCTGAGTAGGGGCTTTGTTCATGTGTATTGCTTCTTATGTGGTTAGCTTTGTTGCTAAAACTGTGACAGCAAAGACCAGAATAGCAGCAAATTAGTTGATCTGGCCATTGCAGTAAGACCATTTGAATTTTTCTGTGATTTTAAATTATGAAGCAAAATTGAATAGCAGTTTAGTCAGGGCTCAGATCATTAGAAGACTATTTAGGTAAAATACAGCATATCCACACAATGGAGTACTGTAAAAGAGTAGCTATAAAAAGGAACAAGGACTGTATATATGCTATGTGATCATCTTGAGAATATATTATTGAATGAAAAAAGCAAAGAGCAGGACAGTGATATTGTTTTCAAAGAAAGGGGCCTATAAATATGTGAATATATATTGTGGTATATATACATAGATCCACCAAAGGAATGGTAAACCAGAAACTAACAAAAATGGTTACTCTAAAGAGAAGGAGGGAGTTGGGTGGAAGAAATAAGAACTAGGAAATAGACTTAGAATATACTTTGTGTTTTGTGGATTAGTCTTTAGAGTCATGTAAATACCTTACCATATTATAAAACAAGAATAAAATTAGAGGAAAAAAGCCATTCAAAGAAAGCAAAGGCAAAATGAGCTAAGTGAACCTAAATGTGTATCAGTTTGAGGCTGAAGCATACAGAGTATTTCAAGAGACTTTGAAACATAGGAATTTGACAGTAAATTTCTAATAGTATACACCCCTAAGGACAAAGGACTACAAAGATATCATAAATTGGTTGTAGTAACCAGATTATTATAGTAATTGGTAATAATATTGGTATTGTTATTCTGGAGGTATGTCTTGTAAGGTTATAAGCAAGTAGACAGTTACATTGGATGGAGCCCATAGATTTTGGTATGGAAAAGAGATATAATCAGAGAAATTGGGTAAGAATTCTGGGATCCTAAATTTGACTTAGAAGTATCAGTGTGGGGTGCCTGGGTGTTTCAGTTGGTTAAGCAACTGCCTTTGGCTTAGGTCATGATGCTGGAGTCCCAGGATCAAGTTCCACATCAGACTCCCAGCTCCACGGGGAGTCTGCATCTCCCTCTCAACTTTTCCCCTCTCATGCTGTCTGTCTGTCTGTCTGTCTGTCTCTCTCTTTCTCTCTCTCAAATAAATAAATAAAATCTTAAAAAAAGTATCAGTATTGGGCGCCTGGGTGGCTCAGTGGGTTAATGCCTCTGCTTTCGGCTCGGGTCATGATCTCGGGGTCCTGGGATCAAGGCCCACATCGGGCTCTCTGCTCAGCTGGGAGCCTGCTTCCTCCTCTCTCTCTGCCTGCCTCTCTGCCTACTTGTGATCTCTCTCTGTGTCAAATAAATAAATAAAATCTTTAAAAAAAAAAAAAAAAAAAAAAAAGTATCAGTATGAACTCATGATGTATTTTCTTTTTTATTTATTTTTATTTAAGTTAGCCTTATCCCTAATGTGGGGCTTGAGCTCACAATCCTGAGATCAAGAGTCATGTGCTCTACCACCTGAGATAATCAGGCACCCCATGTATTTTTCTTTTTTAAAAATATATTTCCTAGTTCTCTCTACTAAAATATCTCAGAAACCCACATGAGCAGCATTAGGCATTTCTAGTTCCAGACTCTGTTCTCTAAATAATAATTCCCACTAGAAGGAACCTAGGCTACCTTGGAAAAAGGGAGCCAGAAAATCTATAAAATGAGCTTGAAACATCTTTTCCTATCACAAAACTACTGGGGAAATTTCTGTTCATATCAGTGGTAGAATACCTTCTAAGCTGACACTCCCAACTGAGAACAACTGGAAAAACTGGAAAATATTTTTTTTAAAAACCTGTTTAAAGACTGGAAAGTGAGCAAGGCAGATAGCAAGGACTTGAGAGATAAAGCTCAGAGGGGTGAGGCCAAATTTCAGTATAGCTTTTCCCTCGGAGTGATTGGCTGATTTGAAACGTGCATCTAAGAGACTGAACAAAGTAGTGGCAGAGAGGCTGAGATTCTAAGTAGAGATTTTGGTAGTTATATGGAGTTGGGGAATAAAATTAGGGTTCAGGGCCTGCAAAGAAGGAAGGGCACTGGAAACCACGCCAGGCTTTTAGTTGGGAACTCTGAAGGATAGGCTATACTTTAGGATTAGCTCTTATGAAGGCTAAAGTCAGCAAATCACCTCAGTCTTTGATTGGATTAAGGAGACAGGCTCCTACCTTTATTGCTTCCTAGAAGTGAATACAAGTTTTCTCTGGAGAAAGACATCAACCATTGATTCAAGTTATCTGTATAGTTTTTATATATTCAGTGAGAATATGTAATATGTATTTACATGTAACTATATTATATCTATTTTTAACATAGTATATTATAAGACAATCTGGCATTAAATCAAAAAATAACCAGATATATAATAAAAAACAAAAGAATTGACTAAAAATTGAGAGAGAAAACATAATTGAAGCAGACTCATAGGGAGATTTCCAATACAGATGAGATAATATAGATGCATTTTTCCCTGCTAAGTCTAGCTGTAAGTCCTGAAATTGGTGCAGAAGACAACCAAAGGAAAACTCTGAAAGGTAATAACCCGAAGGTTAGCTGGTTTGGGACCACAGGACTAGAAGAATAGTATAGCCATAGTACATCTTGCATTCCCACCCACCCCCCACTCCCAGCAGACAAAGGCTTCCCAGACCCAGTGTTTCCTGACTCTCTGACTTAGTAATAGAATGCAGTCCAGGTAGGCTCGTTTCTTCCACGAATCAAGTGGAATTCCCTCTGAAAACATCAGGGAAGCTTAAAATCGGCAAGAAGGATCAGTTAGGAATCCCACTGAATTTAAGCATGGAGACAAAGCACTCTTTTTCCCACCTCTTGAGACTTCCCTTTTTCACTGAGAGCCATCAAGGCCAATGGTCAGAACTAGGGAGAGGGACTCAGCTACAGCAGGCATTCTAGTTTGAGAAGCAACTTTGTCCTTGAGGACTTCAGGATCTCCTCCCCCACCCAAAGATATTGGGGTGAAGACTACTGGCAAAAAGGACACAGCTGCAAGTGGCCTAGGGCAGGGTAGTCTCTTTGGTTATGTGGGCCTGAGCTTCCCCCCACAGCCAGAGGTACAGGGGCTGGTGGGTGGAACTGGCAAGAGGGACCCTGGTATGGGAAGCAGCATGTTCTGGGAAGCCTCTTTTTCTTTGTGGGCTCAAGACTTGCCTTTTCTGCTCAGAGATGCTGGGAAGCTGGGGGCTGTGGGCAGGGGTGGAGTGGGGAGGGGACCTAGGACCATCACTCCCCTCCCCCACCAAGAAGCACCTGGCAGCCTGGCTTGGGGAACCTCCTTTTATCCCCTCAGATGGCACCAGCAGGGACGCAGGGGAGCATAGTACCAGATAAACAGAGCAGACCAAATAACACCACAGAGACTCTGAAAATTAATCTTCCATTGGAATAATAACCCAGAAAACTGGGTCAAGATCCATATGCTGAAACTGAACAGGGTGACTACCTGCGAAAATAAAAAATTTTGTAAGACTGTATGTTAGTGACTTCTAACATAATAGACAACATATTCAAGATACAATAGGAAATGACTTGTCAGACCAAAAACAAGGTAAATTGCAATTTGAGTTAGAAAAGGCAATCAAAAAAAAAAAAAAGAAAAAAAAAGAAAAGGCAATCAACAGATACCAATCCAAGATAAATCAGATATTGGAATTTTCTCACAAAAACCTCAAAGCAGCTGTTATAAAAATGCTTTAAGATCAATTAAAAATTGTCTTGAAAGAAATAAAAGTCCAAAATCTCAGCAAAGACCTAAGTAAAATTAATTAGAACCAAATTACCAATAAATTTAAAAAGAACCAGGGGCACTTGGGTGGCTCAGTTGGTTAAGCGACTGCCTTTGGCTCAGATCATGGTCCCGGAGTCCCGGGATCGAGCCCCGCATCGGGCTCCCTGCTCAGCAGGAGGCCTGCTTCTCCCTCTCTCACCCCCCCTGCTCATGTTCCCTCTCTAGCTGTGTTTCTCTCTGTCAAAGAAATAAATAAAATCTTTAAAAAAAAATTTAAAAAGAACCAAATGGAAATTTTAGAATTGGATAACACAATAACAACACCCCCCCACACTTGTTGGATGGATTCAATTAGTATAGAATGACAGCAACAGAGGATAGAATTAGTAAACTTGAGAACTGAAAATAAAGATCCTCCAATCTAAACAAGAGAGAAAACAGACTTGAAAAAATGATCTGTGGGACAAAAGATCTAACACTTGTGTAATTGGAGTCCCAGAAAGACATGAGCGTGGGGTTGAAAGAATGTTTGAAAGAAGTAATGGCTGAAAATGTACCAAATTTGGCAAAAGAAATAAACTGAAAAATCCAAGAAATTGTGACCCCATACAGGAAAAACTCAAATCCACACCAAGATGCATCAGAATTGAACTTTTTTTTTTTTTTTTTTTTTTTAAGATTTATTTGACAGAAACACAGCTGGAGAGGGAACACAAGCAGGGGGAATGAGAGGGAGAAGCAGGTTTCCCGCCAATCAGGGAGCCCGATGCGGGGCTTGATCCTGGGATTCTGGGATCATGATCTGAGCCACCCAGGTGCCCCAGAATTGAACTCTTGAAATCTAAATATGTGAGATATATGCAAGGTTAATACACAGAATCCAGTTGCTTTCCTATATACCAGGAATGAAGAATTGGAATTTGAAATTAAAAACACAATACCATTTATGTTAGCACCACCAAAAGTGAAATGCTTAGGCATAGGTCTAGCAAAATGTGTGTAAGATATATATGAGGAAAACTATATACTCTGATCAACAAAATCACAGAACTAAGTACATGGAGATATATTTCCTGCTCATGGATGAGAAGACTTAATATTGTCAAGATACCAGTTCTTCCCTTCTTCCCAACTTGATCTATACAGTCAAAATATCAGTAAATGATTTTATTGATATTTACAAATTGATTCTAACATTTATATAGAGAAACAAAAAAAACAGAGTAGTCTGCACAATATTGAAGCAGAAGAACAGTAGGAGGACCAACACTACCTGACTTCAAGACTTACTATAAAGCTACAGTAATCAAGATAGTGTGGTGTTGGTGAAAGAATAGACAAATAGATCAAGTGTATACTTACAAATGGCTACGTATATACTTACCTAAATATGTTCATATATATATATGTATAAATATATACAGTATAAGTGTATAGTTATGTGAAGTATGTAAGTGTATAGTTACACAAGTATATACAGTATGAAAGCCTAAAAACCTAAGGGCAAAGAAGAAGCCTTGAAAGCAGCGGAGAGAAATGTTGGGGAACACCCATGTAGATAACAGATTTCTCATCTGAAACATGGGGGCCAGTGGAAATAGCACACTATTTCTCAAGTGTTGAAATAAAACAACTGTCATTTGTGAATTCTGTATTCAGCAAAACTGTCCCTCAGAAATTAAAGGGAAATAAAGACACTCTCAGATGGTGGAAAATGAAAAGAATTTGTTGCTAGCAGATCTATCAGTTAAGATCGGCAAAAGGAAGTTCTTTAAGCAGGAGAGAAATGATAAAAGAATGACTCTTGTAGCATGAAGAAAAGAGAAGGAACAATGGAGAGAGCAGAACGTATAATAATAGACTCTCCTTTTCCTCCTGAATGTTAGCATCATCTTTGATGACTGAATAAAAAAATACAAAACCGGGAATGCCTGGATGGCTCAGTTGGCTAAGCATCTGACTCTTGATTTTGGCTCAGGTCATGATCCTGGGGTCGTATGATCGAGCCCCGTGTTGTGCTCCTTGCTCAGTAGGGTGTCTGCTTAAGATTCTCTCTCTCCCTCCCCCACCCCCCCTGAAATAAAGTCTTTTAAAACATCTGATACTAAATATGATATTTTACATGATGAAGGTAGGGACCCCTGTGTGGCTCAGTCATTTGAACATCCAACTCTTGGGTTTTGGCTGGGTTTGTGATCTTAGGGTTGTGGGATTGAGCCCCCCATTAGGACTCTGGGATGGGCAGGAAGTCTGCTTGAGATTTCTCCCTGCACCGCCAACTCCCCACACGCTCCCCTCCTGCCCCCATGCATGTGCTGTTTCTCAAATAAAATCTTTAAAAAAAATAAAATGGTGAAGATAAAGGACCTAAATGGAAGTGGTAGAACATATTATCAGTATATTATTCTAAGTCATGTGTATTCTGGTGTCAAGAGTAACCACTAAGAAAACGTACAAAAAGATAATATAAGTAAATCAAGATGGAATCTTTAAAAATGTTCAAACGACCCACAGGAAGACAGAAAGAGAGAAACAGAATAAGAACCAGAGAAAACAAATACAAGGCAAATAATAGAGTGGCTCACTTAAGCCTTAACATATCTGTAATTACTATAAATGTAATAAAATGTAATAATTCCTAAAATGGAAATGCAAATTGGATGAAAAAATGTGATCTAACTACATCATGCTTGTAGGGAAGTCACTTGAAATTCAACAACATACGTAGGTAAAAAGTAAAAGAATGGAAAAAATATACCATGCAAGAATTAATTGAAAAAAAATAAAGGGTAGGAGTGGCTATACTAATAACTGACAAATTGTATTATAGAGCAAAGAAATTTATGAGACAAAGAGGAACATTGCATAAAGATAAAGTGACAGATTAAATGTTGCCAGGGGTTGAGAATGCGGAGTAGTTGGGGGGTGGGTTTTGGGGGGAAACTGTCTGGTTACAAAGGGGCAGTGTGAGGAATCCTTGTGCTGGACCCATTTAGTATCTTGACTGGTGGTGGATGCATAAACCTACATAGATGACAAAATTGGGTAGAACTTAAGTACACACACACGTGAGTATAAGTAAAACTGGATATCTGAATAAGATTGACTTATCAGTGTCAGTACTCTGTGATATTTTACTGTAGTTTTAAAAAATGTTATCATTTAGGGAACTTGGTCAAAGTATATAAGGAATCACTCTATATTTCTTATAACCGCATGATTTCTTATCATGTGAATCTGTTATCTCAACTAAAATGTAAGTTTTAAAAAAGAAACAGGTTCAGGGAGACAAGAAGACATGTCAACTAACTACAATGTTGGGTTCTGGCTTGGATCTTGGAATAGAAGTAGGACATTAGTGGAGATACAGAAGAGTCAGCCATTAGCATGATTAGAAACAGACTTTGAAATAAATGATGGCTTTAAGAATTTAAATAACTAGGGGCACCTGGGTGGCTCAGTTGGTTAAGCAACTGCCTTCGGCTCATGTCATGATCCCAGAGAGCTGGGATCGAGCCCCACATCGGGCTCCCTGCTCGGCCGGAAGCCTGCTTCTCCCTCTCTCACTTCCCCTGCTTGTGTTCCCTCTCCCGCTGTGTTTCTGTCAATTAAATAAATAAAATCTTAAAAAAACAAATGGAGCGCCTGGGTGGCTCAGTTGGTTAAGTGACTGCCTTCAGCTCAGGTCATGATCCCGGCCCCGCATCGGGCTCCCTGCTCAGCGGGAAGCCTGCTTCTCCCTCTTACTCCCCCTGCTTGTGTTTCCTCTCTAGCTATGTTTCTCTCTGTCAAATAAATAAATAAAATCTTAAAAAAAAAAGAATTTAAATGACTAGATAAACAATTTCAGCAAAGAA
The DNA here is from genome assembly GCA_004023965.1 of Spilogale gracilis. Classification (NCBI taxonomy): domain Eukaryota; kingdom Metazoa; phylum Chordata; class Mammalia; order Carnivora; family Mephitidae; genus Spilogale; species Spilogale gracilis. Next base: position 10,033 of record PITA01004494.1, read on the forward strand.
GCAATATAAAAACAGAAACTGATTTTAGGAGTCTTAGATGCAGATGAAGAGAGAATCAATGAACTCTAAGATATGTTGGGAAAACATTCCTATACAGAAGCACAGAGAGACAGAGGGCTGAAAATAGTCCGTCATTTGTGAACTTGCTTGTGCTCGCTCTCTTTCTCACACATACACACAATGGTTTTCCTTGAGTAAGATATGTATATCTCATGGCTCTTGACCCTTTAAATAAAATACTTCAGTGTGTATTTTCTAAGGGTAGTGATCGTTTTAAGAGACTTAAGTCTTAAGGTACAGTTTTCACCTTCAGTATACTTAACGTTGATATAGTAGCTTTACCTAATCTATTGTTTGTACTACATTTTGTCAGTTGACCTACTAATGCCCTTTATGTTATTTGCTTCTGCCCCTTCCAGTACCAGATTCAGTCTAGGGTCTGGATCTGCATCTAATTGTTTTGTCTCTGTAGCCTACTTTAATCTAGAACATGGGTCAGCAAGTCTTTTCTGTAAAGAACTAGATAGTAAAAATATTTTCTGCTTTGTCTCTATACAGTTACTCACTTCTGCTCTTGTAACTTGAAGTAGCCATTGACAATAAGTAAGCAAAAGGGCATGGCTGTGTTCCAATAAAATTTATTTACATGAGCAATCAGCAGGCAGGATTTAGCCTAAGTACTATAGTTTGCTGACTCCTGGTATAGAACATTCCTACTGCTTTTTTCCTTTTTTTTTTTTTAATGATATTGACACTTTCATGAATACATCCTCCCCCCTCGCATTTTATTCCAGTGGATCGAGTCCCACATCAAACTCCCTGCTCAGGGGGAATGTGCTTCTCCCTCTGCCTTTGCTTGCCACGCCCCCACTTGTGCTCCCTCTCTCTCTCTAGCAAAAATAAAATCTTTAAAAAAAGGAGGCAAAAGAAAAAAAGGCATCAACTATTTCAAATGCTCTTATATCTCAATTAAAGGATTTTGGGGGGTGCTGGGGAAATTAGGGTTAAAGACTAGCTGTAATGGATAAGAAATTAGTAGGTAAGAGAGTTGTCAGTGAGAGTAGATAATTCTCAAGACTTTTGCTTGAGAGTGGCAGTAGCATGAGAGGAATATAAGATGAAGAAAGTTTATTTTTTTAAGAAGGGAATCGATGCTGATCCAGTAGAGAGAAGTGTGGGGTTGGGGTTGGAATCAGGTTTGTTCTGCTGGTACCCTTGATTGAGTAGAATTTGAGAATTCTGGACCCAGGTAGAGGATTTAACCCTAGGTGAATTTAGGTAGTTTATTCATCCATCCCATAGTTTATCCAACTATGGGAAAGTACATACATTTAGTAATGGGAGGAAAATGTAGTTCTCCTAATTTATTTCTTCTTCCACTACTATTCACTTGGTGTCATTAAGATGCCAGGCATGCTTCTAGATACTGGAAATCGCACAAAGAAGAGACAAAAATCTTTACTGTTATGAAGTTTACATTCCACTAGAGGACAATGCACATGAAATGAGTAAAGCAATCCAGTGGTCAACAGTTGCAATTGAAAAGAGGGAAGAGGGATTGGGAAGTTGAAACATAATAAGGTATTATAAAAGTGAGATGACCAGGAAAATGAAAGGATTGTTCTCCTACAGTGCTGAGAACCTATTTGAGGTGTGTGTTTATAAACATGAAGTGAGACCAGCTGACTGGTTTAGAGTTTGCCATATGTGTAACTTCAACTTGGTAAGATGTCATTGAGTGTAAAGTGCACCCTTATCTTGTGTACTGCTAAGAAAAAAAAACAAAAACCACTTCCTTTAAACTGACATGTCATTGATGTTATAGTACATCCTGATTTCTGAGCATTAGGGGAAAGGGGTTCATTGTAGAATTGGTAAAATTAGTAGTTGGGGTGGTTTTACTTGAAAGCAACAGAAAGTCCAAACATAAATGGATTTTAACCAGGAAGAGGAGCCAAGAGGGATATGAGGAACATGCCAGCCTGATAGGAACATGACAGCCTAAATGAGGCTTGGGTCCCTGGCTCTCCCAACTGCAAGCACTCTGCTTTTCTTGAGCCAGCTTGCTGGGGGGACCCAGAGGAAACTATAGAATTTAGGGTCTGTTGTGATCCTCCTAGAGAACTGATATATAGCTGGGGCAATGTAGCAAGGGACAAAGACAGTGAAGATTCAGATCCTGGATCTTGTGATGTATAGTAGGTCTTCCTTACCTCCCCAAGGTCAATATATTGCGAAATGGGTGGGCAGAATCTCACCTGTACTTGAGGCAAGGAGATTACTGGGAGACCTAGGAGCAGAGAAGATTCATACCTTGATGATGGATGTGTAAGATGTTATACCCACTTAGGAAATAATTATGGCAGTTTCTTCAAATCTGATATAATCTACAGTTTGATCCAGTAATTTCACTTTCATGTATTTATCCAAGAGGAATGTCCACACAAAGACTTGTACATAAGTGTTCTTAGTAGCTTTATTCATAAGAGCCTATAACTACATAATCCAAGTGTCCTTCAACAGGAGAGTGAATAAACAAGCTGCGGTATATTCATGCAATAGAATGCTACTCAGCAATAGGAAGGAACCAGCTACTGATACACACAGTACTGAGAAACATTAGGTTTATTAAAAGAAGCAAGGTGGGCACCTGGGTGGCTCAGTGGGTTAAGCCTCTGCTTTCGTCTCAGGTCATGATCTCAGGGTCCTGGGATTGAGGGGGAGCCCGCTTCCTCCTCTCTCTCTGCCTGCCTCTCTGCCTACTTGTGATCTTTCTCTCTTTGTCAAATAAATAAATAAAATCTTAAAAAGAAGCAAGGCACAGGAGTGTGTATGCTTTTTTTTAAAGCATGTTGTATAAAACTGGTCTATAGTGATGGAAATTAGATCAGTGTTGGGATAAATTAACTGCAAAGTGGTGTGAAGGAACTTTGGGGGGTAACAAGCCTGTTTTATGTGCTGTTTGGGAGGGTTCCATATGTATATACATTTGTCACAACTTAAATTTTACACTTAAGGTGCCATTTATTGTTTGTAAATTACTCCTCACTAAGATTGATTTAAAATTTTGGTTGGAAGAATCAAATCAGTGTAGCAGTCACACTAAATGTGAAAAATTATATTCTGCCAGTAAAACTCTCGGGCTAGGTTAAGAAACAAAACATAACCATGTCCTGTTTAGAAGAAGGAAACTTTTGAGAATTTGATAAGGAAATATGAAAAATAAAGAATTGGATAAAGATCTATGGCCCAGGAAAACAACACCAAAAAAAAAAAAATCAGTAATTGTAATAATAAACAAGGTGAAACCTGAACATCAAACTGTATAAGTGGTTATTATCATGATAAAAAGGACAGGTTATGACGACCTAATAGTTATAAGCTTATGTGACTAAATAGCTAAATACATAAAGCAAAAATAACAAGATAAATGTATCATGATATGGGATTTCAGAAATAGATCTAGTAGGTAACAGATGAGAATATAAGGGAGTTGAATAGTACGTTCAGTAAACTGAATTACACATCAATCAGTAGTTTACATTCTTACAATACATTTTTTTTTAAATGTCCAAGGAACTTTGATCAAAGTTTATCGATGTCCAACATAGTTGACCACAAAGAAAATCTAAACGGGTGAAAAAAGTTGAGGTTTGCTGGTTTTTTTTTAATAGGTCACATTGCTTGGTAATAATACTAATAATAGAGATATGAAATAATAATAAGGTGACTTCTTTGAAACCCACCTCCTGTGGAGGGTTTCCCTGTTTTCCCTGTATGTTTGTAGTGTAGAATCACCCTCAGTGTATTCTTGAATTGGAAACTTGGTAGAAGCAAGGAGTTATTAATTCTCTGTGTTTCTGGTTTCGTACTGTTGAAGAGTCTTTCTGCTGCAAGAAATTGGATGCCTTTGTGTGACTGCTGGTGAGGAGAGCCCAGGAAGCACCCGCGTCTGTACCTGGATCACCAGTGATAAGATAAAACTTGACCAGAAAGTGTAGTTGGTATTCCTGGCCTTCCCCCTTTCAATAAACACTTACTGACCATTCATAGAACACAGAGAATTTCAAGTCAACAATTTAAAAAGAAAGAAGACTACCTAATATGGGGGGACGTGGAGAATAGCATGCTCTCACGTACTGCTGGTGCAAATATGAATTGTTGCAGCCATTTTGGAAATAATTTGGCAGCTTTGTTAACAATTAAAATTCATCTTCCTTTGGCCCAGTAATCCTCCTCCTAAGATTCTATTCTTAGAAATTAAAGCACAAGTAAGGCCATATGTATAGGGATATTTATTGCAGCAATGTGCATAATGCCAGCTGACTGAAAACATAATGAACGTCAGTAGGAGAAAGGCAGAAAAAAATGCTTTCCCAATAGGTTAGTAGATAATGCTTCCTGGAAAAAGTGAATGAGACTCATAGCTGTTTAGTTGAAGAGATTTTCACAAAGTTTTGTTCCATGAGAAAAGGAGGATGCAGAGAAGTTTGTATAATAATTTGTGTAGCTGAAAATTAATTGAAGAGAACTGTGCATATTCCATGACCTCATGAGTATGAAGAAAAATAGTAAGAATGCTTACTAGGTGGTTCAATGTTTATCTTAGCATGGGGTGAGTGGGAGTACTTTGGGAGAGAAGTTACAAAGGAGAATTGTCCTTTAGTTGACATGATCTGTGATCATAACTATTCATTATTTGTAAAATTATGTAAATGCTAGATTTAAAGATACTAAGTGAATATTTAAAAATAAAATGACCTATTTCTTTTCTAAAAGTGATGCTGGGGCGCCTGGGTGGCTCAGTGGGTTAAGCCTCTGCCTTTGGCTCAGGTCATGATCTCAGGGTCCTGGGATCGAGGCCCACACCAGGCTCTCTGCTCAGTGGGGAGCCTGCTTCCTCCCCTCTCTCTGCCTGCCCCTCTGCCTACCTGTGATCTCTCTTTCTCTCTCTGTCAAATAAATAAATAAAATATTAAAAAAAATAAAAGTGATGCTGGTTTGTGAAGTCCTGCATATGTCTATGTATACGAAATATATAGAAACTCTTTGGAACAAAACAAGCATAGTAAAAAGGCAGAAGACTTTCTGAGCTAGAAAGGCCTAAAGTGTGTCTGCACACACATACAAAATAAACTAGTAACCACTGGGAAATGTATTATTAGCCCATAAACCTGGAGTAGCCTCTGTAGTTGGTTGGTTGGTACTGCTCTTTATAGACCTGTGCATTCCTTTGGTTTGCCATTCTTGGTGTTGGCTATGTGTTCAACCTCGTAGCATCATGGCTGCATTGTTGATTTGTGGAGTGTGGGGCACAAATTGGTTATAACACCTGTGAGAGGAAGGGGCAGGAAGAATTGGGCAAAGGAAGAAGTTGAACTTCAATGCAGGCCTGACAAAGGAGAGCTTAGAGCAAAGGGTTGTCTGTCAGGGTTGTTTAGTGTTGGGTTGAAATGCTCCAGTCTTTCTACCCTCTGTGGTGTGAGCTGCTCTGGGCAGGACATGACCTGGGGCAAGGCAACTTCTGAAGAAACTGACACTGGGAGGCTGCCTGTTGACAAGGCAGTAAACCCTTCTTCAAAAGGGAGATGAATGTGATACATCTTCCTGTCCACCATACTGTCTTTCTTATGAATGAAAAAATAGTTCCTGGAAGCTCTCCATCAAGACTTGCCCTCACATCTAAGTATTAGATTACATGCTGTGACAGAGACTAGTAATGACCCTTCTTTGCCTTTCTGCACTTTGCTAGTAAAGGGAATCCTGATTTTCCATTGAGTACATGGTCATCTAGAATAATGGCTACATTTCTCAACCTCCCTCTACCTTTAGATATGTCAATAACTTTTGGTTGATGGGATACAAGTTGAATTGTCCTATTTGACTTAGAGGAAGGGGATGTGCACCTTGTTTTCTTTTCCTCCTTCCTGCTGGGTAGAATGTGGGAATAAAAGCTGGAGTTTGAGCTGCCATCTTGGATTATGAGGTGGAAGCCACATGTTGAGGATGACAGAGCAACAAGACAGAAGAGCATTAGTTCTCTGGTGATTCTAGAAATTCCTTATGTACTCTGTATTTCCTTCCTTTGGACTTTATATCTTGGTTAAGCTGTTACTATTTATGTTATTCTGTCAGTTGCATTAGGACCTGATGCACATTTCTAATCAGTTATTGGCAGGAGGGCACAGAAAACCATGATTGGCTTAGACTAACATTTTGGGGGTAAAATGGGTATTGGGAGTAAGGCATAGAGATATCAATATCTAGGTAAGTACAGCAGAGGAAGAGAAGGGGAAAGAAGCCAAGGTATTTGCAGGTGATGATAATTGTGATGGACCATGGAATCTTAACTAGGTAACTGGGAAAGTCAAATGTGTGGGTGGTGTGTGATGAACTCGAAGAAGTGATCAGTGGATTGGAGGTCCCATAGGGCTGATGACTTCCTGGAAAAGGGGAGCTAGGCTAAATGAACTTGAGGCATAAGAGATAGTCATAACCTAGGATGCCTAAAGTGAAGATTTTGGTGCTTTTGCTCTCACAGGTAATGACAGGGCCCAGAGGAGTGGATGACTAATGTGGGGTAGAGGAAAAGATTGTTAATGGTAAAGTTAAGAAGTAGAGAGCTTGGGTTCTGATTGGAACATCGTGGATTTTGATGTAGTTGAATGGAAGGCAGTGAACTAGTGCTGGTATCAGTGTGTGAGAAGAAGTAACTGAGATCCCAGTACTTAACTCAGAAAGTAGGGGAGGCAGATCCGGAGGAGAATATCTATTTCAGAAAGGCTGACGTTCATGATGGAAGATGGAGGAAAAATGATCTGGAAACGGCAGTGAGGAAGAAAATAGCATTCTTCTTAAATATTAAAAAGTTATCTATAGCAAAAAATAACAGACACAAAATATAAATAAAAAAGTAAACCGAGGAAATATATTTATAGTGTATTTAACATGCAGATAGGAGCTCCTTAATACAAAAAGAGCTCCTAAATATTAATTTGAAAAAGACAACTTGGTGGCAGAGTGGGCACAGAATATGGAATTTTAATTCACAAAGGAGGAAATGCAAATGACGAAAACATATGAAAGGATATTCAAGTTTCAGGTTTAGTAGGAGTCAAAACATCATGCCTATCATATTGGCAAAGCCTAACAATATTGACAAACTTCAGACTTGGCATCAGTGAGGGAAGTACAGGTTCTGGAGGGCACTGCTCCTGGGGTGTGGTAGATTGCCTTTAGAAGCAGGATGAGTGTGATGCGCCCGTTGTGTGTTGTGGCTTGATGTGCTTGCCATCTAAGTTATGTTCTCCACAGTGTTACTGTATTAAATACACTTTAATTGTACCTGTAACTATATTAAAACCAACTCATTTTTTAAAAAAAGATAGATGATTTTTTTTTAATTAGGACAAATTTTGAAATCAGAGTTGAAGTCACACATTATTTATAGAAAATGAATGATGGTTCTGTTGTTTTCATAAGAAAAGACATTCAAAATTACTTTGACTTTAGAGGAAAATACTCTATTGCTCTTAAACCTTACTCAGAACTAAAATTTTTAGGTGTTTTTGAGGCAAATTTTCAAGAGAATACAAAATCCAAGGATACTTTGCTTCCTGGTAAGTCTCTGGATTTAACCTGAAGAACTAGATAGATAAGGAAATAAATTTGGTTAAGCTGACAGCAGACTCTTAATTATGACTAGAAATGCAAAGCATAGAACTTTTAAAAGGGAAAGAAATTCAAGGACATGTTAATATGATACATCCAGAACTCCTTTTCACATAAATATTATAAATTCTAAACCACTGGGGAACCAAAGAAAAAAATCCATTAAGTGGTTCACAAATATGTTTGTTCTTTCACTGTGAGGATGATGCTGTCAAAAATAGGAAAGATGATGATAATGATTTAAGAGTTGGGGATAGTAACAATAGAGTTCCCCAACATTTTTTAGGCTAAGTGTATTTTAAAATTATTCACTATTTTATTTTATTTTTTTAGGTTTATTTTTATTTTTTATTACATTATTTTATTTTTTTCAATGTTCCAAGATTCATTGTTTATTCTCCACACCCAGTGCTCCGTGCAATACGTGTCCTCAGTACCCACCACCAGGCTCACCCATCCTCACCCCCTCCCTTCCAAGACCCTCAGTTTGTTTCTGAGTCCACAGTCTCTCATGTTTCATCTCCCTCCCTGATTTACCCCAATTCACATTTCCTTTCCTTCTCCTTATGCGCCACCAGTAACTGAAACCATATGGTATTTGACCTTCTTTGCTTGGCTTATTTCACTCAGCATAATCTCCTCCATTCCCGTCCATGTTGCTACAGAAGTTGGGTATTCATCCTTTCTGATGGAGGTGTATGTAATCCATTGTATATACGGACCACATCTTCTTTATTCATTCATTTGTTGAATGGCACCTTGGCTCTTTCCACAGTTTGGCGATTGTGGCCATTGCTTCAATGAACATTGGGGTACATACGGTCCTTCTTTTCACTACATCTGTATCTTTGGAGTAAATACCCAGTAGTGCAATTGCAGGGTCATATGGTAGCTCTATTTTTAATTTTTTAAGGAATCTCCACACTTTTCCAAAGTGGCTGCATCAACTTGCATTCCCACCAACTTGTAAGAGGGTTACCCTTTCTCCACAGCCTTTCCAACACTTCTTGTTTCCTGTCCTGTTAATTTTGGCCATTCTGACTTGTATAAGGTGGTATCTCAATGTGGTTTTGATTTGAATTTCCCTGATAGCTAATGATGATGAACATTTTTTCATGCCCCCTGCCCTTTTTTGATGTGATCATCTTTTTTTTGGTTGTTGAGTTTGAGGAGTTCTTTATAGATCTTGGATATCGGCCCTTTGTGGGTAGTGTCATTTGGGAATATCTTCTCCCATTCTGTGAGTTGCCTCTTTGTTTTTTTTGACTGAAAAACCAACTCATATTTACAAGTTAAGTTCTTATAGCCATTTTCGTGATACAAAGTATGGATTTCTTGTCTCAGCTAGAAAGATTTAGATACATTTTTGTTTATTCCTATTGGTTTTAATGTATTTGTATCCCCTTTTCTTAAGTTTATGGCAGGTATTCTTTTTACCCAGATCTGTATACTCTGACAGTAACTATCCAGTGATTTTCTTCTGGGCATTAATGTACTCATGTTGATAATGTGAAATTTTGATGGACCTAAGTTTTTTTTGTTTTGTTTTGTTTTTGCATTACAGACTAACTGGATCTTCTGGGTTTGTAACAGATGGACCTGGAAATTATAAATATAAAACGAAGTGCACATGGCTCATTGAAGGACAGTAAGTAGTCATGGCTGGTTTAATTTTTCCGAGCTCAGTGTAACATTACTTTTTTTTACAAGAAAAATTAACAGTCTGTAACATAAAATACTTAACATATATTTGATAACTTTTCATCTGACAAGTGAATTTGATTTTATTTTTCTTAATCTTCATTGGTAATCTGAAAAAAAGTTTTGTGTTGATTTAAAGCTGTGAATGAATTATACATCCCAAAAATTTGTATATTGCCAATTATAGTAGTTAAAACTGTTGAATATTTGAGATGGCTTACTTAAAACAGTAGAAAATTACAATATTATATCATTTTTGTAAGTACCTGGGGCAGGAAAATAAAAATAACTGGTACTGTTCAGATGGCTTCTTCTCTGGGCCCCCTATACCTCTAGCTCTTGCCTTTTCCTTCTTCTCTTTATGGCAATTTTTTTTTTTAAAGATGTTTTTCATTTATTTGACAGAGAGAAACACAGCCAGAGAGGGAACACAAGCAGGGGGATTGAGAGAGGGAGAAGCAGACTTCCTACCGAGCAGGGAGCCTGATGTGGGACTTGATCCCCGGTCTCCGGGATCATGACCTGAGCCGAAGGCAGTCGCTCAACCAACTGAGCCACCCAGGCGCCCAATTTTTTTTTTTTTTTTTTTTTTTTAAGTAGGCTTCATGGTGGGCATGGAGTCCAGTGTGGGTCTTGAACTCATGACTCTTGAGATCAAGACCTGAGCCAGAATCAGGAGGCAATTGCTTATGTGACTGAGCCACGAGATACTTCCCTTAGTGGCAGATCTTTAAAGCAGTGTTTCTTAGACTTTGTGGTCTTGGGACCCCTTTACACTCTTAAATTTTGAGAATTCCAAATAACTTTTGTTTGTGTGGGTGATATCTGTATTTATTATTATAATAAATTTATACTAAGGAAATTCTTCATTAACTCAAAAGCAGTGATAAACCTATGTGTCAGCACATGTGACAGTTTTATGAAAAAGGAAACCCTATGTTTTTAAAAAATCAGTGAAAAGAGGGCACCTGGGTGGCTCAGTGGGTTAAAGGCCTCTGCCTTTGGCTCAGGTCATGATCTCAGGGTCCTGGGATAGAGGCCTGCATTAGGTTCTCTGCTCAGCAGGGAGCCTGCTTCCTCCTCTCTCTCTGCCTGCCTCTCTGCCCACTTGTGATCTCTCTCTCTGTCAAATAAATAAATAAAATCTAAGAAAAAATCAGTGAAAAGAATGGTATTGTTTTACCTTTTTATAAAATTTCTTCTGTGTCTGGCTCCATGGAAGATAGCTGGATTATTATATTTTCTTCTGCATTCACTTTGTTATAATATGTTATTGTGGATGAAGTATGTGAAGAAAATTAGTTTTCAGATGAATATGTAGTAGGAAAAGGAAGGAGATTTTAATAACCCTGTTAAATAGTTTTGGATGGTCTTCTTTGATACTACATCAAAGCTTGACAAGTGCTAATATTAAAAGTAAATTGCAGGGGCGCCTGGGTGGCTCAGTTGGTTAAGCGACTGCCTTCGGCTTAGGTCATGATCCCGGAGACCCCGGATCGAGCCCCACATCGGGCTCCCTGCTCGACGGGAGGCCTGCTTCTCCCTCTCTCACTCCCCTTGCTTGTGTTCCCTCTCTCGCTGTGTTTCTCTCTGTCAAATAAATAAACTCTTAAAAAAAAAAAAGTAAATTGCAGTGTGGAATCTGAAACGATGTTCAAGAACCTTGGGAACTTAAGTTAAAATATGTTGGCTTTCTTGTCCTTTGGAATGGCTCTTTAACCCTTGCATGGTTTTGTAACAGGATATATGGGTTATTTGGAAACTCATGGTTCACTGAATTATGCAAATCTTCCAAATTCTGATATATTTCATGATATAACATGAAAGAAATCACTTGGTTAACATCACCATTAATCTCATCAGAACGTTAGAAGTATTGGGAAGTTGCATCTGGGTGGAAGACGCAAATTTTCCATAACTCCATTATTGCCGGAAAGCTTACATTTTATCTTTGGCAACAGACACTGTCAGTTGTTGTCTTTGATGTTTGCTTTGTTCATTTTTTAAAAGAAAGTATCTGCCAAATATACAAGTCTGAGTAACCATAGCTTATTAGTTGTTCTTTTAAGTAAAAATGATAGATGGTGTTCTGGGGGAAAAAGCAACTAGTTCAGCTCACCACTCAAAAGATTGCAAGAGTAGTTTTCCTGGAGACCGCTGTCCAGGGTTGGGCTGCAGAAGTACTTTGTCCGTACTTCGGTCTTGTCCTGTGGAATATTCAAAAGATGTGTGCTCATGGGTCAAGATTTAATGAAATCAATCATTTTACTACTTAGTAAAGATATCCTTACATGAAACACATTTTTCCTTTTTCTGTGAGTTTGTAGTGGTGAAGAACAGCGGAGGTCCAGTTTGGTGTTTCCACCTCACTCTGTCCTAAGGTGCCGGCAGTATCTTTCTCCCCCATCCCCCCTGCACCGTTACTAAATGCCAACGTGCTGATAAAGGCACGTGATATTTTAGGATTATCATGAACATAGATTTGACCTCATAGACTGCCTAATAAAGTCCAGGGCCCCTCCCAGCATGGCAAAGCCCACAGCTTGAGAACTGCTGCTTTAAGGAGTTGTTTGCCCCTGTGCTCTCTATCAGTTCATTCCTGTCTCATATCCTTCTGCAGCATTCCTCTGAAGGTGCTCTTGGTGGTTGGCCCTCCTCAGCCTAAGCAAAAGCTTTAACTCCTCCTTCCCCTGATCCCCATATTCAGCCTATCAGTAAGTTCAGCCCATTTTCCCTCTAGAATATCTTCCCAGTCCATCTGGGACTTCCAGAAGGCCTTCTCCTTTTCGTCTTCATCTCTACACATTGTTGTATGATGCCAACCGTCCTGTCTTCCTGGGCTACTGTGATATCCTTGAAATTGGCCTCCCAGCTTTTACTGTTGCACCTTGCCCATCTCTCACTCCCATCTCATGTGGTGCCCTCTGTTTGCTGTGTTTCAGACATACTGATTTTCTTCATGTTGCTTGGACACATCAACCTCTTTCTCACTTGGACTTTAGGACTTTGCTTTTCCCTCTGTCCAAAACACGGTTCCCGGTTCTTTTCACACGGCTTACGTCTTGTCATTCTTACAGAGGTTTCTGGGGGTAATTCCTTACCACCTTTTGTAACATCACATTCCTTTCGTATCTTCGCGAGAGCCATCATCAACTGAGTTAACTTGTTTATGAACTTATTCAGTTGTTTGCTTAGAGATGTTAAGTAGACAAGCGTGGAGTAGAGGGAAGGCCTAGGCTGGAGACATATAATTAAGCATCGCCAGGGTATAAACGATGCTGATATTACCAAGAGGCTTTTGAGTACAGTGTTTGGGTGGAAGCCAAGTTTGAGAGCAAAGAGGGTGAGTGGGATGTGAGGAAACAGAGAAAGCAGAGTCTTGTGTGGAGGTTCACTCTCTTCAGCGGAGACAGATAATAGCTGAAGGGAGAGTTGAGATTTGATATTTTTATGTTTTGTTGTTTTTTTTATAAAATATGTGATACTTGAGATTAAAATGAGGACGTGGTAAGTTCCATAGGAGAGGGAGATTGAAGTGTTCGAGAGATGGACAGAGGAGTGGGAGGGTGTATCTGTTTTGGAAAGTAGGGAGTAGAGAGATTTTTGTCTGGGTGTTGAGCTTGAGCAGGGAGGTGGGACCAAATGGTTTGAAATAGTAATTGGCAGTGAGCAGCAATCGTGGAGAAGGAGAGAGCAGTGAGTAGTAGCGCTGTTGGCAGAATTGAAGTGCCAGTTGGAAGTTGGTGAGCTGTGGCCGGTCCTGAAACCAGCCTACCCAGTGGCCTCGAGGACCTTTACAGGACCCAGCGATGGGCTTAGTTTTCTTTGCATTTCATCTCAGTCAAAGCAGATAACTGGTGTCCTCTAGGCCAGGCCTTTGCCAGGTAGTTCCGTGGAAAGGCAGGAGGGTGGGCAAGTACAGAGGACTGGCAGCTGTGTTTGTGAAATGATGTAGTGTGGAATCTGAAGCTGAGTAAGGAAGGAAGTGCAGAAACGGAAGGGCTAACGGGTTGGTTCACAGGCTGTTAAAGAACAGCCACTGTACAGACTGTAAGGCCCCGAGAGGCATAGACCATGGCGATTTTGTTTACCAATGTGTGCTTAGTGGTCTGTCGCACATAGTAAGTAGGAAATAAATCTTCAACAAAGGAAGGAATGTCGTTTACATACTATTCATTTCTTCTCTCCCTGTAGGTTCTTTAGAAATCGGTCTTTCTCTGTTTTCTTCTCAAATGTTTTATAGTTATGATGATTATTATAAACTGCTTTTCTTGTTCTTTTCAGGCCAAATAGAATAATGAGACTTCGTTTCAATCATTTTGCTACAGAATGTAGTTGGGACCATTTGTATGTTTATGATGGAGACTCAATTTATGCACCACTAGTTGCTGCCTTTAGGTAAGTTTTGTCACATAAGTACTAGTTAATCATTATTTGATCTCTGAATTCAGACTTAACTCCTAGATTGCAGACTTTTATTGTCACGACCTTGAGTTCATGGAGAGGGTACTAGTTCCTCTGTCATTTGTGTGCTAGGTCTGACTTGGTTTCCTCTAGCTAGTGGGTGAGTTTCTGGGCTGAGTACTGGACTCTTATTTCAGGTTCCTAATGTATAAAATCATGGTAGTGGTATCAAGTTTACTTACTTCTTATGGTGGCGGTACAGTTGACATTTAAAAAATGTTTTGTGAGTAATATATTAGATATTATATCTATGAAAAATTTAAATCATGAGCCACAGTCACCTTGATCCTTGTGGTCCTCATCACATAGACCTTCAGGAGTTATTTGTTGAATCCAGATCTCATGTGTGTGTGTGTGTGTGTGTGTGTGTGTGTGTGTGTGTGTGTGTGTGTGTGTTTATATATGCATTAATATGGCTGAGGGAAACTTTTTGGAAGAATACACAGAAAATGAAGAGTGACCTGTGGAAAATGAGGAAAAATACAATCATGTATTTTTTTTTTTAAACAAGTGTATTTTCTATTAGTAGTTAAACAAAACAGCTTAACACTACATATATGGAGTGTTCTCTATTGTTTTGGCATTTTAGTTTTTATCAATAAGTAGCTGTCTTGTTTATTATGTTTTTGACTACATGAAAATTCAAGACCACCCATTTTTCTTCCATTTAACTCGATAGAGGATTTATAAAATCCATTTTTCTAAAACGTACATCCCCTTAGAGAGTCATAGCTGTCAGTTTTTCATCACAGCTGACTTTCTGGATTTCTTTCTCTCAGACATTTTATTTCCCTGACTTTAAAAAGAAATCAATTCAACAAATATTTTTTGTATTCCTCACATGGGGCTAGTCTTGTTGATGTTTCATGTCGGTGAGGAGGTAACAGAGAAAAACAGTACAGAAGCAGCCCAAGGACACAGGAAATCAGCCCAAGGACTAATGTGCCCTGATACTTCTCCACTTCCTTTGGCTTAGAATTCTCCCCAGCCTATCTTTAAACTGAGAGTCAAGGTCCTTTTCTGGGTTTCAGAGGTTCACCAATGGAGACAGAGAGCAGGGTAGATAGAATGTGCTAAATAGTGAAATGTCATTGTCCAGGTGTGGGGTGTACATATTTTTATGCCAGAATTTGAAATATACCTTGGGTTCTGGCAGGAGGCAGCCCCAATTTTCAACAAGCAGGGAAACTGTCTATAGGATGTTATCACGGTAATACTTGCTGGGGGTTCACTCGACACTGAGTTCATGAATCAGAGTTCATGGAGCCCCTATTATGTGCCCTTGTGGGAACATCATCCAAGCAGGTACATCGCCGTGTGGCTCCCTGGACTGTGTCTGATGAACACACACGTGAAGCAACAGCAGTGACAAAGCAAGCAGAGGCGACAATTCTTCTAGTCAGTGACTTCTGAGAGAAGCCAAAGTATATGTACAAGTAATAGGAAGATTTTTATGTTTCTCTAAAAAAGCTGGTTAACTGATAATATAAACTAACATATGCATTATTTTAAAATTTAAACTAATCACATATTTAGTATGAAGTTTCTAAAATAACAGTGAATATGTGTTCGAAAATTGAAATTTGCCTGAAACACAAAACCCCCAAAAGCAGTAACATGCAGAACACCTTGGAAACCACTATTGAAGCCATGAGGGCGCTGGCATAAAATAAGGGCCGAGGAGGGCTGCTTGGTCAGGAGAGCTGTGGAGGGAAGAATCAACCCAGTGGTGATGAGCGGGCAGAGTGGTGAGAGCCTGCTGGCACACAGCCCAGCCAGTAAGAACGTGTGGGATTCCGAAGGTGGGGACTGTGGATGTCAGTTCTGCCCTAGTCTCCTTGTCAACTCAGGTCACAGAAGTGCTCTAGTCCTCAGTTTCTGCTGCTTTAGGTCCCAGCGCTGTACTCTGTTTTCTCTGGGTGTGTTGCAAACTGTGAAGTTCCATTTGATTCTGAACTGGTTGATCGCCTTTATCTTTTACATATTGAAGTTCTGAATAAAATTTGTGTATCAGACCAAGTTCCAGCAGCAGACAGGTCTGAGAGGCGCAGGAGCAGGATTCTTCCTGCTCTACCACATTTTGATCTTGTGGTGCATCCAGTTCCACAGTGTGTCAGAGGAGCACCTTTGTGGAGCAGCCCCTCTGCTGGGAGCTGTCAGAGATGCAGAGGTGGCAATGGTGATGGAATGGGGAGAACACTTTTCCTTTCTGAGAACTTCCTTCATCAGAACGGTATTCCTGGGAGAGTTGTTTTTTTCTGGTGGGGGAGTCATATATTGATAAGGCAGTTGTCGAGACTGTGACAGAGCTGTTAGAAGAGCTGAGTGAAAGCAGGAGTCGGTCAGTTGTCCAGAACTCCGCTGACCCAGTTGACACCATGGTCAGGCCATGGCACACAGAGAAGCAGTCAACAGCAGGCACCTCGCAGGTTCATGGACCTTCCTTCACCAGGACCTAACCCTTAACCGAGCCCTGTCGCCAGACTCTGAGCCAGGGCTTGAAGAACCTGGCTTCCCTTCCACATCTCCATGCCTCGAGGGGCATCTGGTCTTGCAAGGAGACAGGTGTGTCAAAACTAGGATTGCTAGGAATCTCGGCTAGTGTAGTTGGTGAAGGCAGGGTGTGCTCAGAGAGAGTGTGTTTAGAGAGCCCATGTCTGCCTGGCACCGTTCTACTGAATTAAGAAAATGTCTTTGAACGGTGATTCTCAAAAATGGTTCTAAACAGTGGTTTAAAATATAAGCTTATACAGAACCCCAGGGCAGGCAGTTCTTGACTGGCTCAGGTTGAACACATTGCTGCTTCCTAAGCCTCCCTAAGCCGGGGTTGCCTGTGTTTATCTACCTGGGGGCAGGAGATGGGGAGGGAGGTGGGAGGCGGCTCTCCTTGACAGTTGAATGGCTTGCCTGCAGCATCGCTTTCTCACCCACGCACTTTCATTGCCTTGTGTGCTGGTTTGAGGCTGTGTTTATATTCATTTACCCTGTAGAAGTTTATTTTTGTCATAAACCGGTTGTTTTATTTTCACTGGGAGAAAGTGGCATATTCTAAAGCTGTCACAATGTCAGGTTTTCAAAGTGAGAAGAAGCCAGTGTCTGAGTCTCTGACAGTGAGGAAGCTGACCCCCTTTCTCCAGCATCAGGACCATCTGTTGCAGACGGCCCTCCACCCCTGCTGTGACTCTGTCCTTCCTCCCTCCGCCCATTCTGTTTGTCCCGCACACTTAAATGTCCCCATTTGAATACCATGAGCCATCACTTACTGAGCACCTGCTAGTGTGAGGCAGTGTTTCAGGACTTCACGTGCTGTAATACTTTGCTTCTCATTATATCGCCACGGGGCGGGTAGGATTTCTGCCTGTGTGCCTTTGAGGACACCAAGGTGCCCAGATTCCATGACATATCCAGGCATGTAGAGTGAGGATCAGCATTCCCATCTCTGGTCCTGAAACTCATGCTAGGAGAAGAGTGCGGATCTTCCACATGTGACTGAAGCCCCCAGTCATTCCTGGGCCTGTGTTTTTTATGGGAAGATTACTTGCAACCTTTCTGTTTTGAGGTGACCGTCTTGTAGGTACTTCCCTGTTCAGCATTTCAAGGGGTTCTGGTACATAAAATTGATGGAAGCATGATGATGATGGTTGAAACCTTCATGTAGGTCTCTGATGAGAGACTTTCCCTAGCTGCCCCCTTCTAAAGTAGCACCTTTGATTCTTTCATTTTGTTTTTCTTTTCATAGCATTTATCTATGCCTGGTGTTACATACACACACCTGTGTGTCGGGGCTGGGGGGTGGTGGTATATCTAGGCTTATTTGTCATTTCTCTAATGTGAATTCCATGGAGGCAGGGAGTTCTTTACTGCTGTATTCCTGGTGCCTAGAACAGTGCCTCACCTGCAGCATGAGTCAGTATTGGTTAGCTGACTATGTGGTACAAATGTTCCACTGTTTGGTAAACCTGGAGCACCTACGGAGTTCTTAGAGTTCCTAGAATTTGGTCTTTGTATTTAAAATCTTAATGAAAATCCCATCCTCTTCTCCTCATTTCCTGCTTCTGTATTCTTCCTATGCATTAGTTTTATATGCACTTATCTAAATATGTGTAAATGTATACATACACTAGGCCCATTGTTTTGCAGCTTGTTTTTCCCCCTATGATGAGCTCCTTGTTAGTTCTGCAGACTTACAGATATGAAATGATTCATTCATCAGACTCCCTGCAGATGTGTATTTAGGTGGTCTTCTGCCTCCTCCTCCTCTCCTTCCTCCTTTTTAAATTAGGTAATCACTATGCTCAACTTAGAATTGCTAAGTTGCTGTGAATGACCATTGACCACTGAGGCCCTGAAGAGGGAGTTTACATGGTGTGTGCTGCAGGGGAGCAAGGAGGCCAGTGTGGCTGGAGTGAGTAAAGGGAGGACAATAATAGATGAGATGTTTGTTCATTAGATGGGACTGTGTGTGTGGAGCGGATTGCATAAAGCCTGGTAAGGATTCAGGTTTTCAGTGAACATGGTGGTGGTGATAGTGAATTGATACTTGGGCAAAAGATGTGCACATATGAAGAAATGCAGAAGGTAAGTAAATATGAGGTAAATGATTAACCTCAGGAGTGTAAAAGAAACGCAGAACCACAACATAAAACAATTACTTTTCACTTATTAAATTACCAGAGCTGAAATAGGACTGATAATCCTTCCTATTGGCAGTGAGGTAGGCTGGACCTTTCCATTCTGATATTGATAGATAAGATTTCAAGTTGGCATATTGCTTCCGAAAAGCAAGTTGGTTTTATGGATCAAGAGCCTTAAAGCCATCATTTAGACCCTTTGACTTGATCATTTTTAATGCTCTTAGACACCCAGCAAATATATTATGTGTTGGACTCTGAATGAGAGGGGAATTGCTTATGGTGTATTACTTGTAAAATAGAATATAAGATATTACATGGTATCAGTGAGGCAAAGAAAGTACGTCAGAAATGATAATAGTGAAGATTGTGGGTGTTTATCAAGTTCATTTATCTATATTTTTACTTTTCATACTTTTCAGTAGTTTATATTTGGCATTCTTCAACTTATAAAGTTTGTTCCTCTCTGTGATTTTGAAGGTTTACTCAGTTTTTCGAAGAAGCATTATAAATAGTTTTATATACCAAAAAAAAAAAATAGGGCCATTGATTGCAAATCTCATTAGAAATATAACCCAGGATAAAGGAGAGCTTGGGGAAAGATTCAGATCTGTTCCTCAGAGGATTCAGAACTAGATCGAGAACTAATTGGGTGGCATTATACATTTATCACAGGAATTTGCCCCTCTTCCTCAAAGTGTTGTTTGTTTATTTGTTTTTAATTCTAAGGATGAATTCCAGTTTTCAATTTGTATGCCGCCATGTGACGTGCCTGGTGACCATGCTTCCCTTTGTAAGAACTGTGTTTTCGTTTCAGTGGCCTCATCGTCCCCGAGAGAGATGGCAACGAGACTGTCCCTGAAGTTGTTGCCACGTCAGGTTATGCCCTCCTGCATTTTTTTAGTGATGCTGCTTATAATTTGACTGGATTTAATATCACTTACAAGTAAGATATTTAAGTCTAATCTTTGTGATTTTATTCAGAGACTGTATTTGTTTTAACAGTAACAATGAGTAACATGTATTGAGGCTGACAGTGTGCCAGGCACTGCTCTAAGTAGTATGCATGGCTTTTTCTCATTGAGAGTTCTTTAAAAAACCCAGTGAGGTATGGCACTGTGTTTTTACTCATTCCATAATTGAGGAAACTGGTGGGAAATGGTAAGATGCATTGTCAAAGTGCGGGGACCACAATTTCAACCACGTCTTAGCTGCTTTTGAGCTTCTCCTGGAAAAGAGGGTCATTTTTCTGCTAGTGGATGGAAACATGGGGGTTTCTTGCTCAGGGCAGTTTAACAGATACTAGTCATTTTCATGTACTCAGTGGTTGGCCCGTTGATGAGGTTACAAAGGAAATGTAGAAAAACAGACCCAGACAGCTTTGGGAATTGGTTGCAATCAGAGAGAGGCTAACTTTGTCTTTTCTTTTTTTCCTCTCAAGAAATGTTTGTTTTCGTAAGTAGTTAAACCCATAAAGTGCCCTAAACAGGGAGTCTGTCGTAGAGAGCTTCTGCGGTGCATGGAGCCCAAGTCACTATTTGATTTTTTACAGTACGAGTTTGCCAACTCCTGGCAGAGGCAGGAAGCTCCACGTGTAACCTTTATGCTGGATTCTTTTTCTGCCTGTTTTCTCAGGGCCTCTGGGTTCTCTCAGGCCTATTTAGAGCCACCTTTGTCTTGCTTGGTATGCTCATTTAGCTGTTCAGGCGCCCGAGGTTTGGGACTTGGCAGCCTGGCCAGCATATCACGGTGCTAGCAAGGTGAGGCATAGCCAACCAAGCAGGCATAAAGGCTGGGTGGAGGGGAAAGACTGATGAGTCTGGCTGGGTACATGTGAGATGTCTAAGCAGCACTCTGATACTTGGATCCAGGCCCAGAAGAGCTGTCAGGGCTGGGGATGTCACCTGGGTATCATTGGCACATGGACAATGGGCTTACGGGGCATGCGCACGGTGAGGAGAGGGGCAGGAGAGGCAACAAAGGGGCAGAGGAATGCCCATGGGCTGTATTGGCACAGAAGCTCAGAAAGGAAAGTTTTAAGGAGGGAACTGACAGCTGTGAGATTGAGTAAGCAGAGGGGGCCCTAGTGACCCTAGCTGGGGAGAGTGGAGTCAGGGGCCTGGGAGGGGCACAGTTCAAAATGGACGGTTAGAGTCACAGCATTGAGAGTGGGACACTCTGGGAAGAGGTTCAGCTCTGAAGGGAAGGGCAAAGGTTTAGGCCAATACTTTTCAAACTTCATGTGTACAGGGATCTCCTGAAGGGGTCCTGGCCCTTCTCCAGAGACCAGAGTTTAACAGAGCTGGGGCCTAAGAATCTGGATTTCTGATAAGCTCGTGGGTGATGCTGCTGCCCCTTGTCCATGGTCCACACTCTGAGGAGCATTGCTCGAGCCATTTATCCAGGCCCCATTCTAGGTTCCCTACAGGTTCTTAGGCAGTCTTTGCTCTTAGGCCAGCCTTAGGCAGGCCCCTCATGGTAGCAGCCTTGGGGAAGAAGAGAAACTCTAGGGAGGACGCATCCCTAGAGAGAAGGCAGGTCAAGTACCCCTTGACACAGGAAGCTTCTTGCCCCATCACTGGAGAGCTCTGCTAGCTCTGTGGCCATTATCTTCCCAAGAAATGCATGTTTTTCTTACCCTGATTGATGGAGGGGAAGCCTTGATCTCTTCTGGAGACCAGAATTTGTATTTATTTGTTAAGTGAAGGAATATTGAAGTGATTCTAAATTTTACTAGCTACTTGGTTGCAAGATCTCTGTTCTTTAAAAAAGAGCCCTAAACCGTTTTGGGGCTTCTAGACCCTTTGAAAAGCCAGATAAAACGATGTTCTTTTTTCCCAGAAGAATGCCCAGAAACACGTACATAAAACATTGTTTTTCATTTTCCAGTTGTCCTCAGGTTTGCAGTGAATCCTAGCTGTGAGTCGACCTCAGCTGGGGGACCCTTGACACTAGTACCTGTAGCTACTTTAGTGTTGCCTAATTTTCTTTTCAAAGAAGAAAAAAATAGTTATATTTTATTTTCACACAAATCGGCACTTCATCTTCTTTCTGAGTTACATTTTAATCACAGATAATTAGACTAATTTTCTCATTACTCCAATTTAGACATACAAGCAGGTGTTTTGATGTATTACTTGCCACTTTCATTTTTCCAAGATTCAAAAATGGTTTTTGTGTTTTGAGGTTTTATATGAATTTAATAAGGGCTCGTAGTTAATTTTTGGCACGTGAAGTCCACGTGTGCCTGAAGGCACTGGAGTGGAGAAGTTGAGGTGCTGGGGAAGTGGTGATACTTGCTCTCCTTTAGAAGGTGCTAAGGGTTACTCCCTCCTCTTCCTTTTTCAGTGATATCAAGTTTTGATTGTGTGCCATACCCTCATTTATGGTTAATAAGTGTGTCAGTAGGAGATTAGAATTTGACATATTTTTGGTGTGAGGTTTAAGGGTGAGCACATCTAGGCCTTTTATAAAAACAAAGTGTGATTATTGTAGCCATTTTACTGTAACAAGTCCAATATGAGATTTAAAGTCTAGTGTTTATAAGCTGTTGTCTTACAAAGGTCTTTTTCTTAATAAAGATAAAATTGAAGCTTCACTTCTATGTTTATATTGTTATAGACAGTAGACACCACTTTCTAGAGGCCTGTAAGGAAGTCTTTCAGCTCCTTTGACCAAATACTTTGTATACTTATCCTGCTTACTGGGTCTTGAAGAGTAGATATACACATTTCTTACATTGTAATTACATAGATTATAAAAAGACTGGTAGACTTTTATAAAATTTATATTTATAAAATGAAATATTTATAAATATAAACATTTTATAACATAATGCATATATAATTATATATAATTTATAAAAATAAATGTTGATAGAATTTTATTATAAATATGTCATAAACTCATATTTGGGTATAGGTGTGAACATTAATTAACTTGTTTTTAATAACTGATTCCTGATTTTTTGACAAGCTTTGCTACAAAATTTCTTTTTAATTTTCTTCGTAGGCCATAGAAGAAAGCTATACTCTTTTTTTTTTTTTTTTTAAGATTTTGTTTATTTATTTGACAGAGAAACACAGCTAGAGAGGGAACACAAGCAGAGGGACTGAGAGAGGGACAAGCAGGCTTCCCGCTGCCTGATGTGGGGCTCGATCCCGGGTTTCCAGGATCATGACCTGAGCTGAAAGCAGTTGCTTAACCAACTGAGCCACCCAGGCGCCCCAAAAGCTATACTCTTAAAAGTATCCTGGTAGTTCTGTTATTACTCCCCGCTTTTGAAATCTGAATTATGTCTTCTTAGACAGTAGTTGTCAATAGTTGTCAATAGTTATCTTTTTAAAAAATTTTATTATTTGAGAGAAGGAGAGAGCATGAGCAGAGGTGGGGAGCAGCAGGGAGGGAGAGGGAGAAGCAGCCTCCCTGCTGAACAGGGAGCCTAATGTGGGACCCAGGATGCTGGGATTGTAACCTGAGCTGAAGGCAGATGCTTAACTGACTAAACCACCTAGGCATTCCTCAGTTATCTTAGTTATCTTAAGTTGTGTTATTATGAGATACATTATAGTTAAACTACCGAGTTAAACTAGTCCTCCCTTTTCTTCCATCTGATATGAGTAGATAACTTATTGAAGAATTTTAAATACACCAGTCTGGGCAAGACTTATCTTTAACCCTCTGAACTTTCAGAGACTGTCCAGAGGTATACACACCAGGAGGATGGGTAATATATTGTTAGCACTTTGTTTTGTCTTCTTCCTCTAAACTTGCAAGCTTACATTTGACAGTTTCCTTTTTATTATTATTATTATTATTATTATTATTATTATTATATTTTATTTTATTTGAGAGAGAGATGGAGACACAGCAAGCATGAGCAGGGGGAGGGGCAGAGAAAAAGGGAGATGCAGACTCCTCACTGAGCAGGGTGACTGATGCTGAAATTCATTCCAGGACCCTGGGATCATGACCTGAGCTGAAGGCAGACGCTTAGCTGACTGAGCCACCCAAGAGCCCCACAAATTTGACAGTTTTCTAATGCTCATCACGGGGGGTGGGGGGGCACCACCAACAGCATAGTCATCCCACCCTTGAGAAGCTAAGCTTGGACATTTTGCAAGAATTTCTTCTCCCGGGGCGCCTGGGTGGCTCAGTTGTTAAGCATCTGCCTTCAGCTCAGGTCATGACCCCGGAGTCCCAGGATCAAGCCCTGCATTGGGCTACCGGCTTAGCAGGAAGCCTGCTTTTCCCTCTCTTGCTCCCCCTGCTTGTGTTTTCTGTCTAGCTGTGTTTCTCTCTGTCAAATAAATTTAAAAAATCTTAAAAAAATTTTTTTCTTCTCCCTTTAAGTTCTTTAACTTGTCTCCCCTATGCGAATCCAGCAGGGTTGGATTTGATTACCTGCCCTAGCTATGCAGTGTTGAATGACCCCACTTAGGCCGACTGGTAAGTGTCGCCATTATGATTGTGAATGAATTGGAGAGCCAGTGAGAGTCTTAAACCTTGTGTAGCTGAAAGTTCTGCTAAATTAATTGAATTGTTGCTGTGTGTTGATTTTATTCTCCCACACTGTTTTTATAGTTTTGACATGTGTCCGAACAACTGCTCAGGCCGAGGAGAATGTAAGAGCAGTAATAGCAGCAATACTGTCCAATGTAAGTGTTCGGAAAACTGGAAAGGGGAAGCATGCGACATTCCTCACTGTGTCCATGACTGTGGTTTTCCTGATCGAGGCATTTGCAATTCAAGTGATGTCAGAGGATGCTCCTGCTTCCCCGAGTGGCAGGGTAGGAGCCTCTTTTCTCTTTGTTTTTCTTCCAATTTACAGCATCTTCCTACTTCAGTAAGTTGTACATTGACTTCATCCCTTACACATATATCACTTACGTTGATCAGGTACCAGAGAGCATTGAAGTTTTTGCATCTCATTATTCAGATTCTTATCAGTCTTTCCATTTTATAGAAGTGTGGTTTTGGCCTCTTTAGAAGTGTGGAGGGGTTTGACATTCTTTGCAGTTCATTCCTGAAAATTGGAGGACTTGATTTCAGCCTCAAGAAAATATAGCAGAGAACCAAGCCTGGGAGGTGGGATGAGAACTAACAATGTTAGTATCTCTCAGAAACTTTTAATAAATTCAGAAAAAAATTGGGCCAATTATACAATAGCATCTTAAAACAGTGAGTAGAATTATCTGCTGATAAAGAGGTTATCAGAGAAACTTTAGCACATTCTTTAAGGGTTGTATGATAACACCTGTTACTTATTTAGTGATTTTCTTTATACATGTATCTTTCCCTCAGAGTACTTTTATTTTGAAAGGAAATGTGTTTGTTTAAGTGCTTTCATTTGTGTGCTTTGCTCAACATCAGTGAGTTAAGGAACTGAAGTGTTTGAGTACCTACCTCTGTGCAGGGTTGCAGCAGGAGCCCTAGCCCCCAAGAATGGAGTTTCTTGTTTTTCCAGGAATTGGATGGGTTGTATTATTACTCCCGGGACTAGTCTTTACCGTTTAACCCTAAAGTTTTTCATTTGAATTCATTTATTTGACTACTCTTTCCTCTGAGAGCTGCTTAAGCAGGTATTTCATTACTAAAAAATCCTGATCTGGATATGGTCAGGTCATCATGAGAAAGTACGTGATTTTGAATTATACTGGAGATGACCCTGGGTCACCAGCTTTGAGTGACTCGAAAGCAAGAATTAAAGGGCTTTGTCTGATATTTCGATGCTAAAGGAAAAACTAAGTATTCTTTAGATGTTTGTTACATTTGTATGATTAAAACTTGCTGCACTTCAAGCTGCATTTTGTGAAGCTGATTTATTCTGTTTCATTAGGTCCTGGATGTTCAATTCCTGTACCAGCTAACCAGTCATTTTGGACTCGAGAGGAATATTCTAACCTAAAGCTCCCCAGAGCCTCTCACAAAGCTGTGGTCAATGGAAATATAATGTGGGTTGTTGGAGGATATATGTTCAACCACTCAGATTACAACATGGTTCTAGCGTAAGTTGTTTCAAACATTTTTGTAAGAAGCTTACTACTTTCCCATTTTGAAACTTTATAGAGATAAATGAAAAGAAATCATCGTAATTCCATTACCTGAGGAAAATCCCTGTTAATATTTTAGTAGTACTATTCCAGAATTTTTTGGACGTGTTCTTACTTTTTGAAATTGGGAGCCACAAGGAATGCATTGTTATATTAAGCAATAACTCATCTTTTTTGGATACCGTCTCTTATATTTTGCTTTAGACTCTATATAAATTAGGGGTTACTTTACCTATAAATTTAATTAGCATTTCTGTAGGTCAGATGGTTTGAATTTATAGTTTGCTAGAGGAAATTATGCCATGGTCTAACACTTGACTTAGAGTTCAAGGTCTGTTTGCTGGTCCTATGTTGCTCATCTTGAAGAGAGAATATATGTTATCACAGTGGAGTTACAAAGTTAGTTATGAAGATTGATTTTAGGGAGAAATTTATGGACACATACTCATGATGATTTTGTGCCCTGGAAATTTTTTTTAGGCATTTGGTTTTTTTTAATTAATGAAGATTGTCAAAAACCAGCATCTGTTCTTTAAGGGATTCTGGGACTATGGCAGCAATGTCATAGTTTCTGAATCCCTCAAATAGTCATTAAAGCACATAGATAGCTAAGATAGCAAAATGAAAAAAACACATGGGTAACAAAACAAAACCTGGTCAGAAGGTGTCTACCCAGATGAGTGGGGCTAACCGTTGACAGCTACAAAGCCTGTGTGGTATTGGCATCTGAGCAGGAACAAATGAGGGGAACAAATGGCCAACTGACAGACTCCAGCATACCGCGAGGAAGCTGCTTTGAGAATGGCAGCCAGATCTGGACAGGTTTGTGTATCTTGGTAGGGGGTAAGTACAAGGGATCTGCAGTAGGACCTGAAGGGGCTAGAGCAGTTTGTGCCTTTTTAGCTCCCAGAATGAACTAGCCAGTTTCCTCACAAGGGAAACTTCCACACTAAGGAGAAGCCGCTGGGAATAGAATTCCAATTGAAGACGATAGGGACTGTAGAGGAAAAATTAAGAGTGTCCAGATAACAGTCAGGGAGGGGAACAGAGCCAGATCTCAACAAGTAGCTGTTGTGCTTTGAGCACCACATTGTTGTGACAACAGAAGAGTGAACTAGAGAGCTGAGAAATTAGGAAGAGGATCCTAACCCAGGTCTCTCCTGTACAAGTTCAGTAAAAAGTATTTTTACTTAAAATTGAGCAACAGAAAAGTATCAAGTTTTAATGAGGTAGAAAATTAAAAGTTAAAGTAACATAGAAAAAAAAAAAGAAAAAAAGTTGAAGTAACATAGAAAAAAGTACATGAAAGCATAATAAAAAAATACACTCACAGAACTGATGAAAGTGAGAACTTACTATTTCCAAACAAGCTAAAATACAGGAAGAAAATGATGCAAGACATGAAAGAACAACAGAATCAGAAGTAGAAAAATCCAGAAATGAAATGGTAGAAGTTAGGAAAGAATTTTAAAATAATTTCAAAATTGAAGACAAATTCAGGAGGAAGAATACTGCTTTTTTTTTGAAAAAGATATATTTATTTTAGAGGGCATCGGTGTGTACAAACACAGGAACAGGGGGAGGGGCAAAGGGAAAGAGCGAGAAGCAGCTTCCTACTGAGTGCAGAGCTTCATGTGGTGCTCAGTCTCATATGACCCCAAGATCATGACCTGAGCTGAAATGCTTTACAGACTAAGCCACCCAGGTGCCCCAATTTTCCTGTAGTAACAGAATATGAAAAAGGAAATTATTAGAAATCAAAAAGAAATGAAGGTCACTTTCTCCTGTCCTTTATGGTAAGTACAGTTAAAAATCTTGGACATTATCTATAATGCAAACATGAGAAAACTCTAAAAGGTAGAAAGAAGTCAGGGGCACCTAGGTGGCTCAGTTGGTTAAGCGACTGCCTTCGGCTCAGGTCATGATCCCGGAGACCCAAGATTGAGACCCACATTGGGCTCCCTGCTCGGTGGGAAACCTGCTTCTCCCTCTCTCACTCCCCCTGCTTGTGTTCCCTCTCTGTCAAATAAATAAGTAAAATCTAAAAAAAAAAAAAAAAGGCAGTCTGGTAGAGACTTTGGGACCCAAGGAATGAGGTAATGTTAAATTCCAGGGGTTTTCTTTTTGTCTCGGGTATTTCAGAGTTGTTGTTGGAAAAAGCAGCAGTCTGGAAATACCAGTAGACGCAAGCTGAAAAAGCCCCAAGAACAAGCCCACCTATTTTCTCTCTAGCCAAAGGACTAGGAAAGGGGCAGCTTAGCAAGACAGAAAACTTCAGACACGAATAACCACTCTACTACAGTCAAACACTACAGAAAGAACTGGGACTCTACCTCCACCTTCATTCCTATCAGCAAAGTCTGATTGTAGAGTCTAGATTTTCACTCTTGTCAGGATCTAGTGAGGTGCTCCAACCACCCTCCAACTGCCAGTGCTAGAAAAGGCCAATTAGGGAGCTGGGACTTTCTCAGCAATCTAGCTTTTATGTAACCTAGTTAATATTTAGCCTTTTGGTCTCTGCTTTTGCGTGTTATTTGCTTACAGTCTTAACCTCTGAAGGCCAGTTAGGGAACTGGGACTTCCTTCTCCACCAAGTAAGAAGGAGGCTTCCCTCACCCCTATGATGTCACTGGAGACCCTGTGGGGAGCCTGGATTCTACCCCATCCAGCAGTAACAGCAGTAATGAGTTGGCCTTCTGCCTTCCCTACTGGGGTATCAGAGGAAGCTTGCTATAACAGTAAATTTAAATAAAATCCAATCTCATGCCATGATACCCAAAATGTTCAGATTTCAATTGAAAATCATTTCTCACGTGAAGAGCCAGGAAAATCTCAAGTTGAATAAAAAAAGGCACTTGAGATGCTGACAGCAGGATGACATAGATATTAGAATTATCTGACAAGATTTTTAAAGCAGCCATTATAAAAATACCTCAGTGTGCAATTATAGATATACTTGAAACAAATGAATAATGGAGTCTTATCAAAGAAATAGAAGATATAAGGAAGAATCAAATGGAAATTTTGAACTGAAAAATACAGTAACCAAAACAAAAATCTCAGTGGACAGGGTCAACAGCAGAATGGAGAGGACAGAGGAAAGAGTCAGTGAACTTGAAGATAGAACAATAGACTAGAAATTTCTCAATCTGAACCAGAGAGACAATAGAATATTTTTAAAAATGAACAGAACTTGACAGATCTGTGAACCATAACAAAAAATCTTAACGTTTCTGTCACCAGAGAAGTCCTGGAAGGAGAGGAGCAAGAGAGAGTGTCTGAAAAAGTATTTGAAGAAATAATGGCTGAGAATTGCCCAAATTTGGCAAAAGACATGCATGTACATGGAAGAAGTTGGGTGACCTCCAGCAATGCTTGGCTCCCACAGGGGTTCACAGTCCACTGGTTTTGTCTGAGTCTTGCTCTCATTCTCTTGCTCAGCTATTATATTTCCTTTCAGTTTTCAAATTTCCACATTTTCTCCTGTTTTGATTCTCAGCCTTGCTTCATGTTTCTATTTTGAAAAGGAGTGGTTATCCAAAGAGGACTTCCACAAACTCCCACCACCATATTTAGTTGTTACCTGTATCTGTGCTCATTTATCCTGTCTTCTGTTTCTGTACATCATCACTGTCCAGTGGGGCAATGTCATGTCACCAGCCACGTGCGGTCATTGAGCTTGAAATGTGGCTAACGTGACCAAGCACCTGAACTTTAAATTTTCAATTCTTAGTCTTCATCTTATTTGATCTTTTGCCAACATTTGATATAAGTAGTCCCTCCCTCCCTCTCTTCTTCTTCTTTTTTTTTTTTTTTAAGATTTATTCATTCATTTGAGAGAGGGAGAGTGTGCATACATGCTCACTTGAGTGCACACTCAAGTGCTGGGGGAGGGAGAGGGAGAGAATTCCCAAGCAGACTCCCTGCCAAGCACAGAGCCTGATGTGGGGCTTGATCCCAGGAATCTGAGATCATGTTCTGAGCTGAAATCAAGAGGTGGACACTCAACTGACTGAGCCATCATGCACCCCTCTCTCTCCACTTTTAAATATTTTCTTCAGTTGGCTCCCAGGTTTCATATTCTCTTGATATTTGTTCCAACTACTTGTTTCTTTTTCAGCCTCTTTAGCTGTTTCCTCTTCAACTGACTGACTTCTGAATGATGAGGTGCCCCAAGGCTCAGCTCTTGGGTCCTCTTCTGTGAGAGTATGGTGATCTCATGTAATACCTTGATGTTGATGACTCCCGGATCTATGTCTATACCCTAGACTTTTCAGCTGAACCCAAATTGCCACCGCTTTATATCGCATCTCAATATTTTGGCTAAGAGGTATCTTAAACTGTATATGTCCAAAACTGATCTTTCCTCCAGGCCACTTCTTGCCCCAGATATCCCTATCTCAGTTAATGACTGTTTCATACTTCTGTTTGCTTAACCCCAATATTTTGGAGCCATCTTTGACTTCTTGTTTTTT
This sequence comes from Spilogale gracilis, assembly GCA_004023965.1. Classification (NCBI taxonomy): domain Eukaryota; kingdom Metazoa; phylum Chordata; class Mammalia; order Carnivora; family Mephitidae; genus Spilogale; species Spilogale gracilis. The sequence continues at coordinate 40,027 of PITA01004494.1, forward strand.
CACTCCCTATATCAGTGTGTAGATTAGCCATCTCTTGCTGCATAACAAATGACCACAACGTAGCAGCTTAAGACAGCACATATTTATTACCTCATAATTTCTCCTGGTCAGGAGTCTGGGCATGCCTTAACTGGGTGCTCTTCAGTCAAGGTGTCACCTGGCCTGTGTTCTCATCTAGAGGATCAACTGGGGAAGAGTCCACTTCCAAGCTCACCTGAATTGTTGGCAGAATCCATTTCCTTATGGTTGTAGGACTGAGGGCCCCTGCTTCTTGCTGGCTGTCAAGTGGAGGCTGCCCACAGTTCCTTATCACTTTGACTTCCCTAGTGTGGCTACTTGTTTCATTAGGTCACAAGGAAGTCTCTGTGTCTCCTGGTGGAACAGATGTCATAGAAATGGTGTCTCATCATCTGTGCCATGTTTTCTTCGTTAGAAGCAAGTCATAGACCCCTGCTTACACTTGAGGGGAGAGTATTATACATGGATATGAATACCCAGAAGCAGAGATCATGGAGACTAGCACCCCAGTGGCTGTCTGCTACTGAATGGCAGCGAGTCTTATTAGCTCTACCATTAAAATCTGTCCTCACTCTAACTACATTTCACTACTTCTCATGCCACCACCCTTAGAAGTAGTGTAAAATTAAAGGTCAAAATGATTGTCCCTTCAACTATCATACAGATATTATGAGAGTCAAATATTCTACCATTTATGTGATTTTTGCCCTTGTATTTGGCACCATCTTCTCTCAACAAAAACTCTGGCGATTTTGATCCTCCCCTTCACCTCCTCATATGTTAATCTCATCAAGCCCACCAAATACTTGTCATATTCATTGTTTTCTGTGACCAGCCTGCCATTATTGCTCACCTAGACTTAAGCAGTAGATTCCTAAAATTTTGTGTTTCTATGAGTTCCTCTTTTTTTTTTTTTTTTAAGATTTTGTTTATTTATTAGAGAGAGAGAGGGAGCACACTGGCAGGAGAAGCAAGAGAGGGGAGAAGCAGGCTCCCCACCGAGCAGGGAGCCTGATGCAGGGATCGATCCCAAGACCCTGGGATCATGACCCAAGCTGAAGGCAAATGCTCAGTTGAGCCACCCAGGTGCCCCTTCATGCATTCCTCTTAATCCATTTTTTAAATACCAACTGGGATGATTTTTTTAAAAGTGTGCATCCTATCACTTACTACTTTCTTAAAACCCATCATTGGCTTTTCCCTTTGGACCTAATGGACCTACCTGATCTGACTCTGCTTACCTTCCCAGACTCAACTTGTTCCTCTCCTGCCTCCTCAGCCTTCTAGCTTTTACCTAACACTGTCTAGGTGCATCCTTACTCTGAAGGCCTTTGCGCTCACTCCTCCCATTGGTCCAGACTCTTTCTGCTTTTGTACTCCAGGGCTGTCTTCTCACCTGTTAGATCTCAGTTAACTGTACCACAAGAGATCTTCCCTGATCATCCAGTTCTGGCAGGTTCTCCTTGGTTTTTTTCATAGTTCTCATTTCCTGTAGAGCGTGGACATCATTTTTAATGCTGTGTGTGCCCCTTGTTGCATTTGCTCATTTTTTACATTTTCCTCTATATGTTCTTCTGAGGTTAGAGACCTTGTTTGCTCACTCAGCTCAGAGCTTAGCTCATAGAATGTGCTCACATAAGTGTTTATCAGGTAGAATAGGAGACTAAATGAGTTACTTATTTCCTTCACACATATTTGTTCCTGGAAATATTAATGTCACCTCTTACTTTTATGTGACTAGTATACCTCCTGAGCCACAGTTGTTTATGACATTTTTTCTGCTTGTACTTGATCAAAACATTTTTACAGCTTTATGTGTTTCATGTAAAAAATTAATATAGTTTCAAATAAATTTTTACTAACTCATTGAAAGTAAAAATACAGTGACTCCTTTTAGAGGAAGTATTTCTGGAACTTAGATTATAAATTTCACCATCATTTATACTCTTACATAAGCATATTTCAGCAGTTGAGCTTACTGTTTTTTCCACAGCACTGTTAACCCAAAAATTCTAAGTTGCATTAAAAAGCAGTCCCCGTTTTATGTCACCCAAGAGTCCTTTTAGACAAATGATCTTGGTCTTCTGGGTTAAGATTTTCAATGAAACTTCACCCCTGAATTTCCTTCCTTTAAGCAAGAAAGTGTTTTTTAAAAAATGTCTAAAAAGAGAAGTAAGGGGATGCCTGGGTGGCTCAGTAGGTTAAGCATCTGCCTTCGGCTCAGGTCATGATCCTAGGGTTCTGGGATCGAGTCCCACATCAGGCTCCTTGCTTAGTGGAGGCCTGCTTCCCCCTCTGCTTGCCTTTCTCTGTACTTGTGTTCTCTGTCTCTCTCTGACAAAGAAATAAATAGAATCTTTTTAAAAAATCAAATGAATTTAAAAAGAAGTTATTTAAAAAAAACAAAAGAAGAGGACATCTGTCAGTTAAGCATCCAGTTCTTGATTTCACCTTAGGTCATGGTCTCACTGTTGTGGGATCAAGCCCCATGTTGGGCTCTGTGCTGAGTGTGGAGCCTGATTAAGATTCTCTCTCTCTCTCTTTCTCTCTGCCCCTCCCCACCCCACTCAGACTCTCTCTCTCTTAAAAAAAAAAAAATTAAAAAGAAGAAAGATTGAGCAGCAGGTAACTAAATGAGGAATGGAATATCACCTAATTCAGTAAACTTTAAAACAGACTCATAGGAACCATATAGCTGACCCCTTTTTTGCCCCAGAGAAACCATGTGGGTGAGATTTTGAGAGCTCTTACAAATAACCCCAAATCTGGAAAGATGCAAACTGAGTGGGGATCGCTCTTAATTGAAGAGTAGAAGAAATTGTTACTGGGGAGAATTGGGTGAAAAGAGGGGAAATTGATTGGGTGGCTGACTCTCTTTGCCCAAAAGTCAGGGCTACTTCTAATTTGGGCTGTGCTTTGACCCAGGACACTTAAAATCTACAAGGAGAGGAGAGTCTAAGCGGTTTATTCTAATAGACTGTATACACCCCCATCTGAGCCCCAGCACGTGTTCAGGCTTCAGAACAGTGGATAGAACATAAAATACCAGCTCTCACACTACAGCTAGGATAGAAGGGTGACGTTGTCTTAGATATTGCAGAAAAAGAATGAAGAAATCACCCACGCTTTTGCAAATGTCTGGATAGCAATATCTAACCATGAGCACGATGAAAGAAATGATGCTGTAGCTAACGCAAATATCCTATGATAGGAAAATAAAGAGGAGGAAAACAGCATGTAAACGCTGACAACTGATCATAGAGGAAAAATAAGGAGATTGCCTCCAGCTGCTTAATGCTGCACATCACCTTAAGGAGAATTTGAACTCAAAAAAACAGACAAGAAAATGATAACAATGCAATGAAATGGAAGATTACACATCTAAAGTAATGTAAATAAATTACATATAGCAAAAACTGGAATGAATATCAATCACAGCTTTATAGACATTGAAATAATTAGAAAGCAAAGACACATGGAAGACAGGAGATCCAATAGAGATTGTTGCTGTCACTGAAGAAAGAACCTAACGAATAAGACAAATGGATTGAAATAGCTCAAGACGTTTCAGGAACATTATGTAGCTGTCCAATAGCAAGACCTGGTTTGATCAAGTTATTGAACTTTTAGCATAAAGGACAAATTCTTGGGTGGAAAGCCTCCGGAAGTTCTGTGCCTCCTCTGGCTGGGGTCATGGTCAATCTGCAGAGAACCTTCACTGGGGTCTTTGGATGGTCAGACACTGTGATTGAAATACCAGGTCACTGTGGATGGTGGAGGGTGCGCCCTGTGCCATCATGGTCATCATGAGACCAGCCAGCAAGGAGGAGTTTGTGAGAGAGATGGCTACAGCTCTGGAAGACACCCATCATTGAATTCCTGAAGTTTCTCTTTGCTTATGTGTTTGTCCATGTGTTAGAACTAGCTGTTTAGTATTCTGTTATCTTGGACTAAGCTCCTAGAAGAACTTATTTAGTGCTTAGAATTTCTTATGTTTTATTGCATCAATATTTATCTTGTATTTGCTTCTCTGGGTTGTGAGAGGAATCACAACCTGTTATGTAAGATCTTTTGGCAGTTCATCTGTGCCAGTTTATTGGGACCTGCCAAAGCCTTCATGTCTTAGGAGGAGCAAAATGCATTAAGATATAGATATAGCATCCTCCTTGTCACTTGAAAGAGAGGGGGATTAAGTCCTCTAGACATTTGGGCTCCCTCTGTTCCTTTCCTCTTCAAGTTTACAGATAGGCCTCTGGCTTGAACATTAGGTGTATTATGTGTTTTCAGAAGCCATGCTAGTCCTCAGGAAAGCCCTTCCACAGCCAGAGCTCCATTAAAGTATTGCAGTGGTACATGGTCCATTTTGTAAAGACATTAGCCTGTCCAGATTTTAGTTATTTTTACCTAAGTAAAATATAATACAGTCTTTAAAAAATATTGTGTGTGTGTGTGAGAGAGAGAGAGATAAGAGAGGGAGAGAAGGGGAGGAAGAGAGAGAATGAGAGTGACTGAGAGTTCTTCAGGCTCCCAAACACAAAAGCAAACCACATAAAAATGGGAAAAATCAGACTGGCCTTGGGCTTCTCCATTGCAGCATTCACTACCGAGATTATCTAAAGGAGGAGCATCTGCAAAGTTCTGAAGGCCAGAAGGGATGACCCAAGATACTACACCCAGCCAAGATGTCGTTCATCTGTAAAGTGAGCAAGCAGATATTCTTAAACACCAGAGAATTTAGGGAAACGAGCACATATGAGCTCCACTAGAAAATAACCCCTTGGCAGCAAAATCTAGCCAATGAACAATTAAAGACTCAAGGAGAAGTTGTAGTAAGAGGATGGTGAGGAGAGTGCTTCAGCTAAAAGAAAGGTCTGGTACTAAAGAACTATGGAATCATAGTTATAGAGTGGAATGTGGGTATCGCAAAGCTGGATATTATAAAAATTAATAATAAAAATTGGGAGAAGAAATGGCTGGAAATGTGAGTGCTGAGGTTTTCAACTTTCAAGGCAGGAAGTTAACGTATTCTGTCCAAAATTAATTTAATTTTGTATGTAACTTAAAAACTAAAGTGAATCCAACTTCTAAAAATTTTTTCATGTTTTTAAAAATGTGGAATATTGAAATAATACATAAAATAATAGCTGGTATTAATGTAGTATTCATATTCAATAAATGGCACCATTTTGGTTTAGATCATGTGCAAAATATTTAAGACAAAAGGAAAGGTTTAGAGAAGAATAATGAATATTAATGCATATACCACCTAGGTAAGGAAATAAGACATTGTTAATATAATTAAAGACTCCTGCATGCCCCCCCAATATCAAAGATAACCAATATCCTGATTTCTTGGTGTTTGTTCACATACATATCTTTACACTTTTAGTATATATGAACATATATAGAATCAACAAATTTTCTGGTTTTAGTCATTACAGAAACAGTATTGTGCAATTTGATTTTTTAGCTTAACATTGTTTTGAGATTTATGTTGAGAAGGTGTTGAGTGTATTTATTTTTTACTCTTTAATTCTATTATATAGATATACTACAATTTAGTAATCTGTTTTCTATTGATGGACATTATTTGTATCCTTTTTTCCTTACTATGTTGATAAGACTTTCTTATATCTTCTTGTTTACATAATAATGTTTTTCATAATTAAAAAAACTTGGATGATTATTCAGGAAAACTTAGAGAAAATAACATTTATTTAAAGTAGAACAAAAGCGTTGGTTTCCCTTTGATTTCTTTTTTCTATTAAATTATAAAAAATTAACACTATTAAGAGTATAGCATGATCCCCTTTGTATAATATATATTGTCTATATATATATGTATTTGTATATATACATTGAAAAATGTCTGGAATAATGTTTACTTAATGTTAATGCCATGATAGTCTAGCTTTCTTGAAAATATGACTTTTAAAAAATCAATTAGATAAAAGGAAAAGTTAGGAATTTTCTTTTACTTAATCATCATTCCTTTTTCAGTACCTGTCTTCAATTTCACCTGACAAAATGAAAGAGAACTTACAGCGGTAAATGTCCCTTCAGGATAACGCAACTTACAAGTGATTTAGACTGTGTGTAGAAGAGGTTTTCAGGAAGCATTAGAAATTTCCAGTAGCTTTTTTTCCCTCGTCCCAGGGTTGTGCAGCCCAGCCCCCCTTCCCAAGTTCTCATTTGCCCTGCAGACTCAGCCATTAGGTTTGTTTGTTTGCAGAGGTGCCTCCTTGGCATGGCACGGTTTAATGAGTATGTCCAAATTACGTGATATCACAAATAGAAGGGTGTGAGATACTCTGCTTTGTCATTTGGGTGAAAATATGATCTGTTTGTTTTTTAGGTATGACCTTGCTTCTAGGGAGTGGCTCACCCTGAATCGTTCTGTGAATAATGTGGTTGTCAGATACGGCCATTCTTTAGCATTATACAAGGTAAAGTGTCTCCCCTCCGTACAAGCTAGAAATTCCAGTCTTCCACCCTTGCCTTATTATATCATGTAGTCGAAATGCTGCATAGTGTTGGGGTTTTGTCTTTAATCCTTCTTATTGTGGTAAAATACACATAATGTAAAATTTACTGTCTTAATATTTTTAAGCGGACAGTTCAGTGGTATTAAATAATCTCTAACATGCAACGATCACCATCATCCATCTCTGTGACTCTTCATCTTGTAAAACCACAGCTCTGTGCTTGTGAAACAATAACTTCCCACATCCCTCCTCCCCTCCAGCCCCTGGCAACCACCGTTCTCCTCTCTGTCATTCTAATTTCAACTTCAGTTTTAGTTTTTAGTTAGGGGGAAACTTTCTGTTTTGGGCGGGTGTATGTAATTGGCTAAGTTGTAAGTGGAAATTAAAGCTGAAAGCAGTTTAACCTGAGAGATTTTAATGGATTCCCATTATACTAGGATATTATGATTGTCATCCTAAAGGGTTAAAAATTAATACTGTGTAAATTAGCTTTTATGTTCATTGGCAAGTTTCACCAAGAATAGCCACATTGCAATATAACTGAGTAATCACTTTCATTTCCTTGTTTTTGTGGTTTACGGGAGGATGAGGGAACTCTTCAACCTTATTTTTCCAAGTCATTTTATAGCACAAGAGATCGCCTATGAGGAAGTCCAAGAATAGTGGCAAAGTGTTGGAGATACAGGATATAATGTTTTATTTTATGTTATTCCTTTCATTCTTTTCCTAATAATTCACTAAAAGGTGCATTTCACTAGTACTTCTTAAGCTAAGAATGACATTGAGGTTTTGAACTTCTTTTCTTTCTCGGGTTTGAGACTTTTGATGTTTTTTTAGAATTAGATTGTTTGCATTTTTCCCCCTAGGATAAAATTTACATGTATGGAGGAAAAATTGATTCAACAGGGAACGTGACCAATGAGTTGAGAGTGTTCCATATTCATAATGAGTCATGGGTGTTGTTGACCCCTAAAGCCAAGGAGCAGTATGCAGTCGTCGGGCACTCAGCACACATCGTCACTTTGAAAACTGGACGAGTGGTCATGCTCGTCATCTTTGGCCATTGCCCTCTTTATGGATATATAAGCAATGTACAGGAGTATGACTTAGGTAGGTGTATTTTTTCCAGTGGATCTTTTGTGAATGTCATATTTAAAACCTCTACCCTTATTATCTATTTACCTATTTATTTATTTTTCTGCCCTTATTATTATGACTGTTGAACAAGATTCCACCAAACTTTAATCCCAGTTCTTTATCTTGAAATGCAGTTATGTGGCTGTGTTCCCAGTGAAGTTCACATTATTGCTGCTGTATGTCATCTATATTTCTTACATTCAATTTGGTGAGGAGCCAAAGAAGATTCTGAATGCTTTCGGTGTTGAAAATAAACAAATAAAAATGGTTTGGAACAACAAAAATTCTGAAGAGAAAAATTTAGATAGCCCTTTAGAGATTGGTTTAATGGGCTGTGATTTCCCCTTAAATGTGTAATCTTTCCGTTGGTTAAATTTTATTATATCTGTTGTGATTGTGTGGGAGCACCATCTATAATTGACAGTTTGAGAAAGTAGGTCCATAAAGCACATCTGTGTATTGGTCACTGAGGGTTGCAGGTAGTAAGTGTTCAATTGAGGGAAATCTGAGTCTTTTAAATTTAATGTAATTATTTTCCTACGTGGTATAGTAGAACATCATTACATTTAACAGATTGATGTTTGGCCACCTGGCTTTGTTACAAGTTTTAGATGGCCTTCCTTTCACAACAAAAAGATAGAATTTATACATATCAAGCCTCCCGAAATCTCTTACTCTAAACTAATTGGTCATCTTAAGCATTAGAGAGGAGGAGCCTGCAATGTTTGCCTTTATTAACTCTTTTTCTCTTCCAGCGAAGAACACATGGAGTATATTGCAAACCAGCGGTGCCCTGGTCCAAGGGGGCTATGGCCACAGCAGTGTCTATGACCACAGCACCAAGGCCCTGTATGTTCATGGGGGCTACAAGGCTTTCAGTGCCAATAAGTACCGCCTCGCAGATGACCTCTATAGATACGATGTGGACACCCAGATGTGGTGGGTGCTTTTTCTTGAGCTTTTACTCTAAGGTGTGAATTCTAGCAATTGTTGGGAAAATATTGGGCTCTATTTTTGTTTTCGGGCCTAGCAGATAATTCTCTTCAGTACTGTAGATAGAGAAATTGGGAAAGAAGAAGAAGGATAATGTAGCTAGTATTTATTTATTTTGTAGCACTATTCTGTACTTTTGTAGTAGATTAGTTAAAAATGTTTGATTTTTTTTTTAAATTTTATGTATTTATTTGACAGAGAGAGAGATCACAAGTAGGCAGAGGCAGGCAGAGAGAGGAGGAAGCAGGCTCCTCGCTGAGCAAAGAGCCCGATGTGGGCCTCGATCCCAGGACCCTGAGATCATGACCTGAGCCGGAGGCAGAGGCTTTAACCCACTGAGACACCCTGGCACCCATAAATGCTTGATATTTTTTGACTTTTTTTCAATTTTCATATACCCAGTACCTCTTTAAATTTTCACTCTTTAAAATCCTGAGGACTAAATTGTTCTGCAATTCTGTAATGTTTGCACGTTATTGTAATAAGTAAAACATATCCATTTTTAAATCCTCTTGATGACTAAAGTATCGTCATTGGGGTTAGTTACTGGCATCATTGATGAAGTCATCAGACAGAGGTGGTCTCAGGACCTGAATTAGAAGTTTCCTCCCTCTGTTATAAATTGAACTATATATAAAGTATGCTAATTTTAATAAATGTACAGCAAATTTGAGTTACAAAATAATGTCATCATATAAAGCAATGGTTTCTCTTTTTTCTTTTTGTATTTGAGAACATCCTATGGATACCATTTTACATTCTGTCATTAAAATGTCTGTCATTTTTAGTGGCTGTGTAAATGCCTTGTCATGTGGGTGTGCTGCAACCGGACAGTTGGAAGTTTGGTTTCTGGTTGTTATCTTATTATTAAGACATTATATGTAAGCTTTTGTCTGTATTTGATGTGATTCCAGTCCAGAAACTGGAATTACAGGGTCATAAGGAAGGAAGAGTTTTAAGACTTTGACTATGTTATGTCAAAATTTTCATAGGCCTTTAGGATTTTACCTCTGTATTGTTGACAAAGTAACTTGTATATAGGGAAAAATCTAGAAGTATTTGCACTTTTGGATCTGAAGTTAAGAAAACGGTTGTATTTGCATTAGCAAATAGATGATAAATATTCTAAAAAACTAACCTTGTATTTATTATTTTTAAATAAACTCAAAAGGACCATTCTTAAGGACAGCCGATTTTTCCGTTACTTACACACAGCTGTGATAGTGAGTGGAACCATGCTGGTGTTCGGAGGAAACACACACAACGACACATCTATGAGCCATGGTGCCAAATGCTTCTCTTCAGATTTTATGGCTTATGACATTGGTAAGTTTCCCAAAGCCATTTCAGTTTCAGGAATCTTTTTTGTCTATGAGCAACATTTTGGGTTTTTTTGAGAGAGCGGGGGATGGAGGGGCAGAGGAAGGGGAAGAGAGAGTATCTTTTTTTTTAAAAAAAAAAGATTTTATTTATTTATTTGAGAGAGAGAGAAACACAGCTAGAGAGGGAACACAAGCAGGGGGACTGAGAGAGGGAGAAGCAGGCTTCCCACCGAGCAGGGAGCCTGATCTGGGGCTCAATCCCTGGTCTCGAGGATCATGACCTGAGCCGAAAGCCGTCGCTTAGCCAACTGAGCCACCCGGGCACCCCGAAGAGAGAGTATCTTAAGCAGGCCCCACACCTAGCACAGAGCACAATGTGATCTCAAGACCCTGTGATCGTGACCAGAGCCAAAATCAAGAGTCGGATGCTTAACCAACTGTACCACTCAGATGTCCCTATAAGGAACATTTTTTTAAAAAAGATTTTATTTATTTATTTGACAGAGAGAGAGAAATCACAAGTAGGCAGAGAGGCAGGCAGAGAGAGAGGAGGAAGCAGGCTCCCCGCTAAGCAGAAAGCCCAACTCGGGCCTCGATCCCAGGACCCTGAGATCATGACCTGAGCCAAAGGCAGAGGCTTTAACCCACTGAACCACCCAGCCGCCCTATAAGGAACATTTTTAAAGAAACTGAAAATACCGCAATTAAAAATAGGCCACTTGAAAGAGATCCAAATGGTATTTTTTTTTATTCATTTGACAAATACTGTACATCTATTTTAAAAAAGCATTCCTTCTATATTAAGTTCATGTTTATATTTCTTAATTAAGTTTTTAATATATTCTATATTAAAATTTTATTAAGTGAAGTCACTCCCATTAATTGGTTGAATGTTAATTTTTGAGGGCGAGTTGGGGTGACCAGCCTCTTCTGTGTTACAAACGAGTGCCTTATAGAATAGTCTAACGTAGGGTGCCTGGGTGGCTCAGAGGGTTAAGCCTCTGCCTTCAGCTCAGGTCGTGATCTCCAGGTTCTGGGATCAAGTTCTGCATCGGGCTCTCTGCTCAGCAGGGAGCCTGCTTCCTCCTCTCTCTCTGCCTGCCTCTCTGCCTGTTTGTGATCTCTCTCTCTCTGACAAATAAATAAATAAAATCTTAAAAAAGAAAAAAAAGAATAGTGTTACATAGTTGTGACCACCACCATTGCATTAAGTTGGTTTAACTAATAACTTTATCACATTCCCTAAAAAATTGGTTTTACACATTCTGGAAGTCATACTTTGACATGGAATTTAAACATTTTTGATGTGGTAATATACTTGACCAGAAGAGGGCAGTATTTGTTCATGCAAAACAAATACCAGCCATTCTCCTACAAGTATCATCAGATGTTCTTTTTTAAAGATGTATATGTGGCAACTACTGAGCTTGGGGACTGTAAGATGAATAAATTACAGTGCTTGGCCTCACGGTGGGGGAGGCAGAAAACTGAGCAAACAATATAATTGCAAATCAGGGTGTTACTTGCTCTGAGAGGAATATATGAGAGGATCTGTGGGCATGCCTGAACTCCGGAGAAAAAGGGTTATGATCAGGGGAGGCCTTCTTGAGTAAGGTCTGGGTCCCAGGGAAGTCAGATATGTGAAGTTAGGCAGCCCTTCCCACGTGGAAGGAAACCCATGTACAGATACACAGGCAAAAAGAGACCCTGCCACATACTTGGGGCATCTGAGTAGTTTTGACTATGACATCTGCACATCAGGGAGGAATGGCTTCTGGCAGAACTAGAGAAGCGAGCAGCTAGCAGACTAGTCAGATCTTGAGAGACCTGTTACGCCATGCTAAGGAATTTGGGCTTTTTGAAGAATCTCACAGAAGAGCTGATGGAATCATATTTGTGTCTTAGCAAGATCTCTTTGTGGCATTGTGGTGAGTCATTGGGAAGGGGCAAAATAGGAGTTACGAGGCTGTTGCAAAATCCTGAGGAGGGCTGGAACCAAAGCTGTTGGAGTAGCAATGAGATTAAAGAGAGAGAAGGGTTTGAGAACTGCTGGGACCTTGAGGATTGTTGGGGTATGTTTGAGAGAGGTGAACGCATCCTTATTGCCAGGTACCCGGTGTGGCCGTGGTAGACGTACTTTTTACCAAGGTTGGAAGTAGAAGGAGAGGGACTGGTTGGGAGGAAGGGTTCAGGGGCACGGTCATCTGGAGACGACTGTGGGACCAAGCCATACAGAGGTCACTGGGAAACCCTAGGTAGGGGCGAGCCTCTAGGGAGCATGTGTCATCAGGGATGAGCAGAGAGTCAGAGAATGGATGGATAAAAAGTCTGAAGGAGAGTGGAGACCGTGCAAGCCTGTCAGAGAAGCAGGAGGAACACGAGGCAAGATCAGTGACCTGTGAGGGGGCAGTTAAGCAGTGGCTGCAGAGCACTTAAGGAAAACAAGGACTGGAGAGTGTTTTGGATTTCACAACAAAAGATGTTGTTTGTTAGCCTCTAGACAGGGAGGAATAATCCAAATTGCAGCCTTGTAAGGTGAGAGGTACACCGTGAATGTTAACTATTTTACTAAAAAAAAAAAGAAAAGAAAAAAATTAAATGCACATTTAAATGCTGTGGTAAAGGCCAGGTGGGACAAGAAGAAAGACTCCCTGCCACCCTGTGGTTTTCGAGAAGCAAGGTGGGTGGGCATGAAGCTATGAGGGCTGATGGCCTCTTCTCCATGTGAAGAAGACCACAGCGGTCTAAGCTGGGGAGAAGGAAGTGAAAACTGTTGTTGGTAGGGTTCAGTAAAGGTCTGGATCAAGTAGAAGAGCATTTGCTTAGTGAGTGTGGAAATCTGTTTCAGAGAAGGAGTGTGAGCGGGGTTGGCACAGTTGTGCTGCGCCACTTGGGTGAAGGTCCAGAAGAGAATTGCTATCATGGGTCAGGACAAAGGAAAATCAGTAGCTCCTAGGTGTTCTAGGGAAGGACTTGAAGTTTGAATTTCTATTTTTATTTATTTAGTTAGTTTTCATTCTCCACCTGTGTTTTCCTATTTTAGCTACTGAGTTTGGGCAAATGAATATGGAGTGGAAAATAATTATAGAATGCACATATTTTACTTACATAAGTTTTGAAAAATATAAAATTTACCCAAGTTAGGAAGCATTCTGGTGGGTGAAATCAATGGGCAATGACGTGAGTGATATGCGTGTCACGGATGTTGGATGCATTCATGAATTAGAATTGCTGAATCGCCCTACCCTTCTTCCACGCCCTGCTGTTCCGCTGTTGCCCCATCTTACGTCAGAAATAATGGCATAATTAAGAAAAACTGAGCTGTGCATTTTATGAGGCTGTGCTTATTGCAGCTTCTCCCCCAAGAAGATGCCAGTTCCTATTGATTATGAAGAGCGGTTCCTTCTGAAATGCATTTTTCTTGCTCCTAGCTTGTGACCGCTGGTCAGTGCTTCCCAGACCTGATCTCCATCATGATGTCAACAGATTTGGCCATTCCGCAGTCTTACATAACAGGTAATTAACTGAAGAAGCGCTTGCTCCTTTTCTCTTGTGTTTAAAATGTAGTGAAGTTGAACATGAGAAAGTGGAATTGGACTTACATATTATTTGTGGGATTCCCTCAGCCCATTAGTTTGTCACAGAATTATGTAGGTCTGAATTTCCTGATTTATATTTAAAATGTCTGATGTGGATTTGAATTACTTCTGAAGTCAAGTTCGTTAGCATGCAGAAGTGTGCTTTTTGGTGCTGTCTGAATGCGTGGGACAACAGGAAGTCTGTACAGCTACGGTCTTTTGCCCCCTGCTGTTCACTGTATTTTTCGGTACTTGGGTTGTCAGGTTTCTCATTGTCAGATGTGAGTGGGAAGGAGGGATTAAAAAAAAGGAGAGAGGGCACTTCAGATGGGGGGTAGGATGGAAGAACAGAGATGGGGAAATTGTGAAGCTTCCTACAGATAAATCTGCAGTCTTTGATATTCTCAAGTCTATAGTACATTTCATTGCATCGCTCAAAAATGCGTAGCCCGAGCTAAATAAATCTGCCCCTGGAGAAAGGAGATCCAGAATGGCCACTCTGCCCATTCCTCACAGTGTGCTTTAAACATTTGTGATCTGCTGGGGCGCCTAGCTGGCTCAGTCAGTGGAGCACGCAAAAAATTCTTGATCCCAGGATTGTGATCTTGAGCCCCATGTTGGGTGTAGAGGTTACTTAAAAATAAAATCTTAAAAATAAATAAAGATTTGTAGTTTGTTTAACAGCCTAATCATGTTCTTAATTTTTCCCATTTTGTTTCAGCTGTTAGAGTATTATCTGTTTCACCTTTTAAAATTCTGAGCCTTAACAATCCTGAAACTTCTTAAATGCTGTAACACCTACATTATGTTAGGATTCCCTTGGCTTTTAAAATTTCTGTTGTTATGATGCAAGATGAGATGAAGACCTGGGATTAGAAAAGATCAGCCAGTGGCATGTCTCAGCAATGTCATGAAGGAGGGATTGACAAAATTCAGTTACTTAGATATTGGGAAAAGGTCACAACTTTTTAAAGTCACTACTCAGCTGCAATTTAGCAATAAACCTGGTTTTCCTGGCAGAACATGTGATAGTAGAGACTAACACCCATACTAATTTGAAGTGTCATCTTAAATTGTAGGTTAATACTTCCTCAGTGAGGAAAACCCTGAAGTTCTCTAGTGAGTCCTGTCCCTCTTGATGCTTTCATCTGGAAAGCCGTGGGGCTCTTTTGTCATCACCTTGCCAGTGGGCGCCTGGCCTCTGCTTCATTCATCCTTGCACCCCTGCTCCTCCCAGCACCGTATTTGGCACAAATACACTAAATTGTAACAGCTCCCTGTCTGATGATGGTGACTAGCAAATAAATGGATCTTCTATTAAAATATTCTAAGGTTTTATACAAACTGAGAGAAGATGATAGTTTACCAGGCAGTAGATTTGAACCACGAATCAAAATTAGGAATGACTTGCCTGACTTATAAAAATATTTTCACTTCTGTGTAATTCCAATGTGCGTTTGAGCCTGTCCGTGAAACATCCGTGTGTTTGGGGCGCTGTGGAGGGAGCAGCAGATGACAGACAAGCCGTGGCTAGTTGCATTTGTGAAAGAATTTACTGAGAGGGGAACTCGGATATCCCAAGTGGTGATCGTCCACCAGCACCTTTGGGTCAGCCGTGCCTCGCTTAGTTGCTCTCCTCGTGGTTTTTGGGGTCAAGAGCTGGCTATGAGGCCCTGGGGCTGCATAGAGGCGGCTGTTGCTTTCAGTTGCCTGCTCTAGGCCTTTTTGAAGGGCTCTGCATACCTCACGTAGGCAACGTGTGACCAGATGGATTCAGAACTGCTGAAAACACCAGCTGTACTAGGAGGGGGACGGAGCTTATTTGGTTTAAGTAGCAGATTGACTAGTTGAATCCAGACTGCTTAATGTGATACTAAACCAATCATGAGATTAAAAATTAAGCATCAGGTTCATTTTTGGTCATTGAAATAGGTCCATTTTTAGATAGAGTATATAACAGATTCTTAGCCACAAAAACCTTTATGCTTTCGTAACTTAGTCTTGTGTTAATCTGAAGGAAAGATTGAGGCAAGAGAGAGTGAATGATTTGATGCCTCATGGTGGCTTTAGTTAGAAACTTCCTGGCAGATCATAGGATCTCAGAGTTGGAAGAGTTCCTAAAGTCATCTGCTCAAAACTTCCACCTTATTGCAGTCATCCCCTTTAAACACGTCCAGGGATGGAAGACTCATCTAAGAAAGAAGCTCCTTCCTTTTCTGTAGACACCCGCTTTTAGCAGATTCTCCTTTATATTATCTGGAATCCACTTCTCTGTCTCTTCTGCCAAATGATCTTGTTTCCGTTCTTCAGATTTTTGCAGAGGTTATTATTATGTTTAAGGGTAGTGTTGTGGCTCCTGTCTATATAGCCCACAGCCTAACTCTTTCTTCGGGTTCTAATCTGGCACAGTGGTTGGCAGGATTGAGGATGTCCCAGCAATTGTCACACAAGAGGCACAGAGATACCTCTTGTGTAGGTGCTCTTTTATGCAGACTCATGCCATGAGTCATGCCACATGCCATGTATGTGGCAGATAGGGCCCAGGGTACCCTGTGAGACAAACTCCCACCTTTTGCTGGCATTGGCCGCCCACAGTAGCGCTTTATGAACTTTCCCTGGAGCTACTACACAACTGTTTTTGTTTTGAGTATGTGTGAGTCTGCATATATGGCCTGTTAACAGGAGTTTATTGGAGTTGATATACACAACAAATTGAATATACTTAAAGTCTATCCTTTGATAACTTTGACAGAAGTGTACACTTGAGAAATAATCACCACGATCAAGATAACATATCCATCACCCACAAAATGTCCTATCTGTATTCATGAGGGATGTTGCCTCATAGTTTTGTGTTTGTTTGTTTTAAAAGATTTTATTTGTTTATTTGACAGACACATAGCAAAAGAGGGCATACACGCAGAGGGAGTGGGAGAGGGAGAAGCAGGCTCCCGCTGAGCAGGGAGCCTGATATGGGGCTCGATCCCAGGGCCCTGGGATTACAACCTGAGCTGAAGGCAGATGTTTAATGACTGAGCCATCTAGGTGCCCCAGTTTTGTTTTTATTTAATGATATATATGATTAATACTGGACAGAATAAATTGAGACGTATTCTTTCCCTCTGTCATTACTGGAAAGACTTGTAAAGGGTTGGTATTACACTTTAAATGTTTGATGTTTGGTAGAATTCACCTGGAACCTGGTAGAATTCATCTGGGCCCAGCCTTGAAAGATTTTAAAATTGTGAATTCCATCTTTACTTGTGATAGGTTTATCTGTTCGGATTTTCTATTCCTTGCTAAGCAGTTTTTTTAAGATTTTTTTTGTAATTGTGGAAAAATTTTCATAACATAAGATTTACCATCTTAAGGAAAGTAAATGGGAAGTAGAGTAATTCAGGGAAAGAAACGAAACATGAGAGACTTTGGACACAGAAACAAACTGAGGGACTTGGAGGGAGGGGTGGGCGGATGGGAGAGCCTGGTGGTGGGTACTGGGGACACCTAAAGCGTGGAGCACTGGGTGTGGCATGGGCAATGAATCTTGGAACACTGAAAAAATAAAATAAATTTAAAGTAAAAAAAAAAAAGATTTACCATCTTAACCATTTTTAAGTGTATGGACTAGTGGTATACATTGTGTGCAACGATCACCGCCATTTATCTCCTGAACTTTTTTCAAACTCTCTACCCATTGAACAATAGTTTCCCATTCTGCCCTGGCGCCTGCCTTTGTCAACCAGCATGCTAGCTAGTTTGTCTCCATCTATCTGACTACTTCAGGTATCTTGAGTTGAATCATACAGTGTTTGTTCTCTTGTGGCTAGCTTCTTTCACTTAGCATAATAGCCTCAAGGGTCATTCATTCATGTTTGTAGCAGGTGTCAGAATTTCTTTCCTTTTTAAAGCCGAATAATATTCTTGTATGTGTATACCACATTTTGTTTACCCGTACTTCTGTCAATAGATACTTGTTTTGCTTCTACTTTTTGCCTATTGCCAATAATGCTGTTATAAATATAGATCTGCAAATAGCTGTTTGAGTCCTAGCTTTCAGTTCTTTTGGTTATATACCGAGAAACGGAATTTCTAGATCATATTGTAGTTCTGTTTTTTTTGAGAAACTAGATAGTTTCGATAATCAGTCTTGCTAGGAATTTGTTTCATTTATTTTATTTTATTTTATTTTAATATTTTATTTATTTGACAGAGAGAAATACAGCTAGAGAGGGAACACAAGCAGGGGGAGTGAGAGAGGGGGAAGAAGCAAGCTTCCTGCTGAGCAGGGAGCCCGATGTCGGGCTCAATTCCCAATCTTCGGGATCATGACCTGAGCCGAAGGCAGTCGCTTAACCAACTGAGCCACCCAGGCGCCCCGAATTTGTTTAAATTGTCTAAATTGTTGGTTATAAATTGTTTAAATTTAATTGTTTAAATTGTCTAAATTGTTGGTTTAAAAGTTCTTTTTTAGTATTTCTTTATATGCTTTTTAATTTCTTTAAGGTCAGTAATGGTGGCCCTTCTTCATTCCTGACTTTGTTAATTTATCTTGTCTTTGTTTTTGTCAGTCTAGCTAAAGGGTTGTCAAGTTTTATTGATCTTGTCAAAGAACCAATTTCTGATTTCATTTTTCTCTATTATTTTTCTGTATATATTGTTTCTTCTTGATATCATTTTCTCCTTCTGACTGCTTTGGGTTTAGTTTGTTTTTCTTTTAAAAGGTGGAAGCTTAGGCTTTTGATTTTAAATTCTTTTTTTTCTAATATATATGTTTAAAGCTGTAAGTTGGTCTCAGTACTACTTTAATCCCATCCCATACATTTTGAAATGGCATCTTTTTATTTTCATTTAGTGAAAAGTATTTTCTAATTTCCCTTGTGGTTTCTTCTTTGACCCATAGGTTATTCAGAATATTTTCTTTATTTTTCAAATATTTGTGGAGTGCACAGATTTTTCTGCCTGTTGATTTATAATTTAATTCCATTTTGATGATCAGAGAACATACTTTGAAGATTTCCTTTCCTAAAAACACAAAAACAAAAACACTTAGTGAGGGTTATTTGTTTGTTTGTTTGTTTGTTTTTAATGGACTAGCATATATGGTCTCTCCGGAAGAATGTTCCATGTGCCCTTGAAAAGAATATCTGTGCTGCTCTATTTAGGTGGAGTGTTCCACAGATGCCAGTAGGTCAAACTGGTTGATAATGTTGTTCAAGTTTTGTGTATCCTTGTTGATTTTATTCCTAGTTCTCTCATTATTAAGAGTGATATTTTAAAGTCTTCAACTATTATTGTTACTTTACTATATCTCATAAAGCAGGCCTGACAGTGAAGAATTTTCTTAGTCTTTGTTTCTCTGGAGAGGTCTTTATTTTAGTTTCATTTTTGAAGGATGGTTTTGTTGGATAGAGAATTCTTATTTGACCTTTTTTTTCCTTCCCATTACTTTCAATCTCTTCCTTTTCTGCCTTCTGGTCTCTATTATGTCTTAGTCATTGATATTGATGTGATTGTCTTGTATGAGTTATCTTACTTATTGCTTTCAAGATTTTCTCTTTGTTTTGGGTCTTCAGCAGTTTTTGATTATAATGTGTATAAACATGGATTTTTTTTTTTTGATTGTCCTACCTGGAGTTTGTTGAGCTTTATGGATGGATGTATAAATTAATCATTTTCATCAAATTTGGGTAGTTTTCAACTATTACTTCTTAAAGTGTGTTTTCTGCTCTGTCTCACTTCTTTCCTTCTGGGATTCCCATTATGTTTATGTTGGGTACTTGACAGTGTCCTGCAAGTCTCTGAAGCTCTTTTCATTTTCATTGATAGTTTTTCATTTCTTTTCTTCAGTTTATACAATTACTATTGATGTGTCTTTAAGTTCACTGTTTCTTTCTTCTGCCAGCTCAAGTCTGCTGAGTCCCTCTAGTGAATTTTTCATTTCACTTATTGTCCTTTCCAACTCCAGAATTTCCTTTTAATTATTCCTTATCATTTATATCTCCTTGTTGATATTCTTGTTGAGTCATTGATATCCTATTTTGAGTTTATTCTTCAGACTTAGTTTTCTTGGAATATATTTGTAATAGCTTAAGTTCAACATGTGGGCCCCCTCAAAGATAGTTTTGATTGACTGTTTTGCTTCCTCTGTTTGGTTCATACTTTTTTGGTTTTTTGTTTGTTTGTTTTTGAGATTTTATTTATTTAGTTATTTGAGAAAGAGAGAGTGCACAAGTCGGGGAAATAGCAGAGGGAGCAGGGAGCCCAGTGCAGGGCTTGATCACAGGTCCCCGAGATCATGACCCGAGTTGAAGGCAGATGCTTACTTGACTGAGCCACACAGGTGCCCCTGTATGTATCATAACATTTTGTTGAAAACCACACCTTTTAGGTGATATGAGGTGTAGATTCTGATTTCCCCACCATCACCACTGGAGATTGTTGTTACAATTTGTTTAGTGTCTTGCCTAGAGTACTTTCTGTAGAATCTGTATCCTCAGTGTACCACTGCTGATTTTTTCTGCTTATTTTTTTATTGTTTTTATTTCTAAATATGACTTACTAGGGATTGCCTTTAAAGTGTCTTCGGATTTTTGTTGTTGTTGTTGTTTGGGGTTTTTTTTGAGGGTTAGGGGAAAGAATGGTTTTTAGATATCACAATATAAGTACTAGTCATATTCACTGCTAGGTTGGTCATTGTTTCTAGCCCTTTAAAGAAGATAAAGAGAAGTTTTGTTGTTATCTTGTTTTTTGTTTTTTTTGTTTTTTTTTTAAATTTTTAAGATTTATTTATTTGAGGGGGGAGGAAGGGACAGAGCGGGAGGGAGAGAGAGTCCCAACCAGATGCCATGCTAAGATGCATGCTAAGTGCCATGTGGGGCTTGATCTCACAATCCTGAGATCATGACGTGGGCCAAAATCAAGAGTTGGACACTTAACTGACTACACCGCCCATGCGTCCTGTTGTTATTGTTTTTAAAATGAAAAGTGGGTGCGCGCGCGCGTGAGTGTATGTGTGTGTATTTTCCTTCTTCCCTCACTAGATAAATGGTTGCATGCAATATATACTTTTCATTTTTTTTTCCCCACAAAGTAGTATATCCTAAAGATCACCCCATAGCAGAATGTAGAAATCGTCCGCATTCCTTTTTACATCTACAAACTGCTGTTTTCATTGTGTGGATGTACCATAGTTCACTCACATCACATCCTGAATTGACGGACATTTGGGGACATTTTGTCTGAAGATTGTGAAAAGCATATCATGCAGTTGTATGTAGAAACTTCTGGTAAACTACTCTCCTTTCCTTTTTCCGTTTTAGCACAATGTATGTATTTGGAGGTTTCAATAGTCTCCTCCTCAGTGACATCCTCGTATTCACCTCGGAATGGTGTGGAGCGCACCGGAGCGAAGCTGCCTGTCTGGCAGCAGGACCTGGCATCCGCTGTGTGTGGGATTCGGCGTCATCTCGGTGCATCTCCTGGGAATTGGCCACTGAAGCACAAGTAGAAAAGTTAAAATCAGAATGTTTTTCCAAACGAAGTATGTTTTTTTCCTTTTCTTAAATTCAATTAATTCAAAGTCTCTTTTTGTCTGAATCATGAAGGTATTTAGCATATGTGCATTTTTTATGTTCATTTTATTATCCAAAATTGTTTGGTAATAACTGCTGCACAGGCTTTATGGGTGTTTGAAAATAGTTTGGTAAACCTCTTTACAGTGGCTGGGAACATGCTGTGTGGCTCCTACAAGCCGTCTGTGAATGATGGAGACAAAACCTCCTTGACATTGCGTAGATTTTGTATCCCAACTCCTGTGCTTGGCAAGTGGTCTCAGGGGATGCAATCCAATAGGACCCTTTTTGTGATGATGGAAATGTTCTATTATGCATTGTCCCATTATGGGAACTAACGAGCTCGAAACACTTGAAATGAAACTGGTATGACCGAAGAACTGAATTTTAAACTTTAAACTTCTTAATTTTAAATTAAGAACTACATGAGACTGGTGGCTACCTTATTGGGTTATGCAATTCTCTTATTAAGGATGAGATTAATATTAAGGATGGGACCAACCCAGAAAGCTGTGTTGGAGTAGATAGAGGATAGAGGTAGAGTTGTTATCTTTGCAAAGTATTCTTTTCTCGATTCTCTAGTTGGGCACAGCAGTGACAGAAAGAGAGAGAGTTGCTGAGGGTGACCAGTGTTCCTGGCTTCTAGAACCACCCTTTATGTTTTCTAAGCTTTCTTCATCTTACCTACTTGGCTGCTTATGTTTTTGCTTTGACATAGCACAGTGTATACAGGGATAGATAGCTGAGAAATCCTTTTAAAAAAAGTCTCTGCAAAATACTTATTCACTTCAATAATTTTAAGGAATGGTGACTGAATCTTAACTGTTAGAGTTGGTGTGTAGCAAGTTACCTTGAGGGTTATGGGAGATAAAGTCAGCTTTCACTCTACTGGAATGCTCCAAATTAAGATGATCATATATCCCCAAAAAGGGCACCCAGACAACCCAGACACCCACCAGTGACTGGTGGAGAACTGAGAGAGCACCAGAACCTGGTAGGGTTAGACAGTGTCTATATTGTCTGTTCAAAGGAATAAAATCCATGAAATTGTGTGTTTTTTTAAACCAAATTTTAAAAGTTCAAATTAAATGTGCAAGAGTAAGGAAGCAATATTTAATTACCATAGATGGTTCAGTATAAACCTCTTTGCTGTGAACTCATCTCAAATGTTGCAGCCCTGGTCACTTTGCTTTCTCTGTGGGCCCAGTCCTTGGGGTGTTGACCAGGGCAGGTAGAGTAACCTAAGGAACATGCTCTGTGTGTGTGGGGGGGGGAGGTTTGCTGGCTACTTGGCTTGTCCTGTGGAGTCCCCCATGTGCCATGTCCATAAGTGGATCAGTAGATCAAGCAGCATGGTTGTGCAGCTTCTCTTATTGCTGACCTTGACCTTATCTAGGGTCAGCAAGAGACACAAAAGGTCTGGAGTAGCCCAGAAATTCTCAAATTTGCACTCTTAGACTTACATACATGTATAAATTGTAGCTCAGCCTAGTGTCTCCTTTGGGGTTCTATGGTGCTGCCCGCTTCCTGTGCCAGATTAGCCTTGCGTTGGTAGCTGGTGCAGTGGCTTGGTCTTCTGCTTCACTTTGTTGGGCTCTTGGGCAGCTCTTGGTGCTCATTCTATTACTAATTGCCTTTTTTCCTTGGGATAAGAAGTATTCAAAGAACCAGGCCTACTTCCATTATATCTCATTGCTGTTGAGTTAAATTAACCTATCTTTTTTTCTTCCTCTGTGTACTGTTGTTGGGGGCAGGGAGGTTTACAAAATAATGTTTTTTCTCTTGTTTAAGATTTTTATTTATTTATTTGACAGAGAGAGGGAACACAAGCAGGGGGAGTGGGAGAGGGAGAAGCAGACTCCCTGCCGAGTGTGGGAGCCCAACACAGGGCCCAATCCTAGGACTCCAGGATCATGGCCTGAGCCAAAGACAGATGCTTAACAACTGAACCACCCAGGCAGCTCACAAAATAGTCTTTCTTCATAGTGTTTATTTATTTCTAAATACTATTTTAACATGAACACACTGATATATTTTCCTGCCAGTTTTTCTTCTTGTTTTACTTCCCAACCCTTGTTACTTTTTTTTTTTTTTTCAAACTTTAGTCTCAGGTTGTGTTCAATAGCAGCGGTAAATGCCCTGTGACTTTTCTAAGGCGAAGCTGTCACACTTGACCAGTTTTTCTTCTTTTCGTAGCTCTTGACCACGACAGATGTGACCAGCACACGGATTGTTACAGCTGCACAGCCAACACCAATGACTGTCACTGGTGCAGTGACCACTGTGTCCCCGTGAACCACAGCTGCGCAGAAGGCCAGGTCAGGGGCCGCTTCTCAAGGGTTTCAGAGGATGAAAAATCCCCAGGGCTGGTTAGGTGTGAGATTATGGTGTGCATGAGAAATACTGGCCCAGAGATGTTTTTAAAACTTCCAATGTAGTTTCAGGCTTTCTTTTAGGACGACATGTTACATACATCCTAGTTTCAAATGTCCTGCTAGCCACAGGATTGACGTGTAGTGCCTTAGAAGAAGGCAAGACTGTTACTCTGTGTATTCCCCACTCCCCAGCATGGCTGTAGCTAGGTCTAGATTCTTGTGTGAGGCTTGTCATGGTGAGCTCACTCTACCTGTGCAAGCTTTTGGGAGCAAGTTAGGACTTGAGACTGAAGCTCAGTCAGGCAAATTAGCAAAATCTCCTTGTCTTATGTTACGTCATGGCTGAGTGTAATTTATGCTCACCGTTTATGATTTTTTTATTTGGGTTATAGGGCAAAAAAAGATACAGTGACTCAGCCTCTGTAGTTTCTGACAGTTTCTTCTGTAAAGAAGTTCATAAAATAGGAACGTTCTAGACTATTTGGGAGGCATTTGAAAAGCAGCAGGTTGAACACCCCCATTTCACAGGTGAGCAGGTGAAAGCATGGTATTTTAAAGAGCGCCTTGCCTCTTTGCTGGATCAGGGCATGCCCCATGCAGGAGATTTCAGCACTGTTCCCACTGCAGGGCCGCTTCATCTGCATCTTTTTTATTTCTTTATTTGCAGTTTGCTTCCTCAATTAGATTTTGTTGATTTTAGTATTCTGCTTGGCCTTACAGTGATTTCTGTCTGTGGATTAAGAGAAAAGCTTTTGTCCACTGTGTTCTAGATCTCCATTTCCAGATACGAGAATTGTCCCAAGGATAATCCCATGTACTACTGTAACAAGAAGACCAGCTGCAGGAGCTGTGCCCTGGACCAGAACTGCCAGTGGGAGCCCCGCAATCAGGAGTGCATCGCCCTGCCTGGTAGGCCTTGTAGGGGCATCTGGGTGTGTGTGCGTCCAGAGACTCCACACACATGTACCCCACCCCCAGTACTGTGCAGACTAGATTGAACCCAGCAGAGGGAACAGACGCATTTCATCCATTCATCCCCCACACCACTATTGTGGTTATTTTTTTAAATGGACATACAGTTCTTTTTTTTTCTTTTTAAGATTTTATTTATTTATTTGACCAAGAGAAACACAGCTAGCTAGAGAGGGAACACAGCAAGGGGAGTGGGAGAGAGAGAAGCAGGCTTCCTGCAGAGCAGGGAGCCTGATGTGGGGCTCAATCCCGGGACTCTGGGATCATGACCTGAGCCAAAGGCAGACATTTAACGATTGAGCCACCCAGGAGCCCCAAAAATGAACATATGGTTCTTAAGCATTTACTCCTCCTGTCCTTTGAAATGAAGTGAAGTATTATCTGCTGCTCTGGAGAATGGGATGACAGCTTGGCTCCATGTCATCGAGCCTGCTCCGTTGTCCCCACTCACCTCTGCTCCTGTCACCTGGAAATAGAAAACAGCAGTCTTGGCAGCCAGTCTGCGGGGCGCTTTGTGAAGGTTACTTCTTACTGACCACTGGGATTAGGCTGTGCTGACAAGAATGAGGGGAGATGCTTCTATCAGCAGCAACCCCTGAGGTGATTTCCAGTCCTGAATACGTCGATTTATGGTAGCTGAGATTCAGAACAGAGAGTTGAGACCCTCAGGGCAGCCAGCCATAACAGAAGTTCTGTGATATATTTGCTCAGCCAGGATTTCCAAGAAGGGGGACACTGATGGTTCTGCACAGCTTCCGAAGCACGCCCAGAGCAGCAGGGTCTGCCACGCCCCTCTCCAGTGTCCTTTGGGAGTACTTGATTCCGCTTGCACGAGCGTGAGCTGCTTGTTCTTTACCTCATTGCAGCAGACTTCAGTGTACTGCCAAGTACCTGAGGGTCTTGTCGGAAGTCAGATTCTGGTGCACATTCGGGGTGGGCCCTAGAATCTGCCTTTTAATGAGTAGTGACACTGATGCCACACTTGAAAGAGCAGATCGTTATTTGCTCTTAAATGATCCCTTTCCTGGGGCACGTTCCACTTGCCTCACTGGTCACGGGCATCGTAGGTGGTGTCTCTGGGGTCCTTGGTTCTCTTGCTTGTTCCCGGTCTTCCAGGAAGCATACAGAGCTGCTATGTATTTCGGGGACACAGAGATGAACTGGGTGGGTGCAGGGTGATGTCAGAAGCAGATTGCGGTCTTACCTTGTGTGTTACACTTGTATCACTTAGGGGTTTTTGTTTGTTTTGTTTTGTTTTGTTTTTGTTTTGTTTCCTAAGAAGGATCTTTCCACTTCACTTTCAGGATGTTTTGTACCCTTGATTTTACCTTCCACTTGATGTGAAACAGGGTAGCTTTTACCGTTGTCTTGTTCACTCACCAACTCATTTCCATCCAAGAATTTTCTTCCCCAACCTTCCAATCTGCATATTCATTTTTCTGATCTTTATTTAGGATTTTGGTCTTCTAATTGTTTCTAATTGTTCTTCAAAAGAGGGTTTAGAAATCTAGCACTGGCACATAAGATCTTTTTCCTTCAAGACATAGAGAGTTGACCTGAGAATATGCCTCTTGAGATCCAGGAAGCAGGACTGATGAAATCTAACATTCTTATATCCTCAGTAATGTGTTGAATGCCCTCACCACATTGTAGTGAAGGACTGCAGAATTCATATCACAGAATCTTTTAGATTTCCGGTCATTTGAACTGGTAATGTAGTAGTTTTGTGTGATTTCTAAAACTCATTTTTTTTCTCCCCCCATTACAAAAGAAAATATCTGTGGCATTAGCTGGCATTTGGTCGGAAACTCCTGTTTGAAAATTACTACTGCCAAGGAGAATTATGACAATGCCAAATTGTCCTGTAGGAACCACAATGCCTTTTTGGCCTCTCTCACAACCCAGAAGAAGGTAGAATTTGTCCTTAAGCAGCTACGAATAATGCAGTCATCACAGAGCATGGTGAGTTCACATCCTCAAAACTGAAGCTTCTAGTACCCGCCCTTGTACTGAGCGTGCCTGGCCAGCTTCCCCACGGTATGCCCGGCAGGCAGAGTGCTAGTGCGTGAGTGCAGTTAATCTGCTGTGGCTGCATTGGGATGGGGAGGTTTTTCTTTATCAGGGAGGTATATATAACTTGGTGGTTTTTACCTAAAAGGCTCTTTTGGTCAAGACATTGCCTATATTCAAAGCTATATCTCTTTCACCTATAGTCCAAGCTCACCTTAACCCCATGGGTTGGCCTTCGGAAGATCAATGTGTCCTACTGGTGCTGGGAAGATATGTCCCCATTCACAAATACTTTGCTACAGTGGATGCCATCTGAGCCTAGTGATGCTGGATTCTGTGGAATCTTGTCAGAACCCAGTACTCGGGGCTTGAAGGCTGCAACCTGCATCAACCCACTCAATGGCAGTGTTTGTGAAAGGCCTGGTGAGTATGTGGGTGAATGACGTATCAGCGGAAGTTCACTGAAAGAGAGGCCATAGGAGGCGTAGTGGAATATTCCGAGCTGTGAGATAGTCACGAAAAACAGATGGAGTATTGATTGCAAGCATATGAAGCGGAGTATAACGCAGAACTTAGAAGTGGAAGGAAATAGTCTCTGGCTTTGAATAGTATGAGCCATAAGCATAAACAAAAATAACTAACACTACTCCAAGAACCTAACGTTCTAATTAACAGTGAGGGTGATTGGTTTGCTGACGCTACAAAGTACTAAGAATTGCTCTGAAAGGCAAGTGTCTTAAGGCTGGCAGAGAAATGCTATGGAAGAAAGATCAAAAAATGCAAAGATCAGAAAAGCAAGAGGGTTGCTGCACTGATGGTAGACAGAAAGTATCAGTGGGGAGGAAAATGGGGAGAGCAGTCATAGGACAGAAGGCAGAAGCTGGCCTGAGCGGTGCTTGTGCTTTGGGAGGGTCTGAGGACATGCTGAGTAGCTTCTCTGGTTCATAGCTCCCCTGTGGGCTGCCTTCAGGCCTCCCATGGGCAGGCAAGCTGAGACAGGCATCTTACCCTACAGAGGGACTCATGTGCAGTAGGCAGAATTCTGGGTGTGCGTTTTTGGAGGCTGGACGCCATTGACATCATGTCTTATTTAGGAAGGTACTCTAAGTTGTCTGCGGACTACAGGGGTGTAGAAAAGAATTGATAGCCCTGAAAGAGTCCTCTTAAAATATCATTTCTAAGCTTCCTATAGGGGAGCTTTTCAGCCATTTGGGGTCCTGAATGTTTGGTGCTTTTTATCAATGCAGTGGGCCCTTCTTCCCCCCAGATAGACAAAGATACAAGTTTTCATGTTCAGGTGAGTTGTAAAACCCCTAACGGTCTTCCTGAGTCCCATATACTGCAAGGAGCTTTAGAACTGCCACGCTTGTGGAAAGATTAGCTAGTCCCCTCGTGTCTGTCCAGAAAGCTCTTTGAAAAGAAAGGTTTTTTTCTCCTAAGCGTGTGAATATACTTGACCAGCCCAGTACCTGGTGATTCTGTTTTCGGTTTTGTCCTACATTTACTGGAGCCCCCTGACTTGGTTTCATGATGTACTAGTGGGTCACATCCCAGCCCAGAAAGCTTTTGATTTTGGCCAGCGTGGCGGGAGCACTAAGTGTCTGTGTTGGGTTGCTTCCCAGCGAACCACAGCGCCAAGCAGTGCCGGACGCCGTGTGCCCTGCGGACGGCGTGTGGGGAGTGCACGAGCGGTAGCTCTGAGTGCATGTGGTGCAGCAACATGAAGCAGTGCGTGGACTCCAACGCCTACGTGGCCTCCTTCCCTTTCGGCCAGTGCATGGAGTGGTACACCATGAGCAGCTGCCCCCGTAAGTGGAAGGGTGCGGCTCCTGCTGGGGGGGCGGTGCTGTCAGCCTCTGAACCTTTTAGGGACAAGACCGGAGACGGCCTAAGGAGAGGAGAACCTTCACACACAATCCAGCACTGGAGGGGTGCCAGAGTGGCCCTGTCGGTTAAGCGTCTGACTCTTGATTTCAGCTTGGGGTGATCTCAGGTGGTCGTGAGATGGAGCCCTGTGTTAGGCTCCGCCCGCACTCAGTGGCGAGTCTGCTTGAGATTCTTTCCCTCTGCCCCTCCATTCATTCTCTCTCTCTCTCTCTCCCTCAAATAAATAAATCTTCTTTAAGAAAAAAAAAAAAGGAAGAAGCCCTGTGGAACAGAGCACAGAGTACAGAACCAGCTTGCCCAGCTTCTGTATCATATCGCTCAATTCATGTAATGTCTCCATGTCTTCCTCCCCTGATGTGTGAAATAAGTGCTTTCTGGTAGATGACTGCTAAGAGCCCTGCTGCCTCCACATCCTGGGATTGATAGAGGCGGAAGAAACCGCTGTCCTAGGCTGGGCAAGCTACTGGGCTCTTTAAATTTATTGTGTCGTTTAAGAAATCACCTTAGAATAGGAATTCTGGTGGACAGAATACCTTAAATAGAAGGTAATTCAGGGACACCTGGCTGGCCCAGTCAGAAGAGCACGCATCTCTTGACCTCAAGGTTGTGAGCTCAAGCCCTACTGTGAGTGTAGAGGTTACTTAAATAAATTAATTTTTAAAAACCCTTTTTAAAAAGGATAATTTAAATATAACGAATTCAAAGCTGTGTGCAATAGTGGATTATAACTTGTGTTCTTTTACAGCTGAAAATTGTTCAGGCTATTGTACCTGTAGCCATTGCCTGGAGCAGCCAGGCTGCGGCTGGTGCACTGATCCCAGCAATACTGGTAAAGGCAAATGCATAGAGGGCTCCTCCAAAGGACCAGTGAAGATGCCTTCTCAGGCCCCTGCGGGGAATTCCTACCCACAGCCCCTTCTCAATGCCAGCATGTGCCTGGAGGACAGCAGATACAACTGGTCTTTCATTCATTGTCCAGGTAAGATGCCTTGTGTATCCAAAAATCCAGTGTTCTGCTACCTATTTACAAAGACTAAAACTTTGAAAGCTATATTATTTATATGAATTTCCTTTAGGAAGAAAATATATAACAGATCATTTTAGGAGAAATAGTTTTACATGAAAAATATATACGTATTTTTTTCATCAAAAGTATTTTTAACGTCAATTCATGAAAACAAGTTCAAGGGAGGTGTTTTGCTTTCACTGTGGAAATACTGAAGTATGTTCGTTATGAGCAAATATTGCAGGTGTATATAAAATAAAAACTAGAATAATTCTGCTCCAATTCTTTATAGAAGTTTTAATGGTTTAATATAGATACCGTCTATTTTAAAAACAAAAATACTATGCTATATAAGATTAATACGATATATATTGTTCTGTAGTTTGCTTTTTACTGAAAAATACATTGTAGCAATTGTTAGGGGGAAAATGAAAAATAAAACTCCTACCAACCCAGAAATTCCTCTCTACAAATACAGGGAAAAAAAGGAAAACAGTTTTATTTTGAATAAGCATCAAACCAGACTGTGGTGCACCCTACAGGCACCAACTAATGAGATTGCAAAAACAGAGAGAAATCTCACCCTTTTAAATAGCCAGGCATATACAGTCCATTACATAAATGTTTTGAAGATGAATGGTAACTTGTCCTCATATGAGACAATTTGACAGCACTATTTGCTGTACTTTCTTTCATAGTTTATCCTGAATTTATTTGGTAGTTGGGGTGGCCACCTGTATTAGTTAATGGCCTTTATCCAAAAAAGTAAAATAAAAAATTCCTCTATCTTTTATGGCCAGCCGGTGGTTACACTTTGGCACAAATGCACCCAGACTGAATTCCCAAAGTGACAGGGATAAAGGGTGCTGTCTTCCTTGATGTTTACATCTCAAAGTGATGGCTCCCAGGCCCTTAAGAAAAACATTCCTGGATTGTTTTGCTGACAAGAGGTTTATTTCGTTTTTTTTTTTTTTTAAAAAGATTTACATAATATACATATCAAAGGAACAGAGAAAGGATTTGTAAATACAAGTTTCTTGAGAAACTCTAAGAATAGGGAGAGGGGAAGACGTCCCTATCCCTTTTGGCCAGAAGAAAATTAAGCCTTCTGCCTCCACTCCCTCCTTCCCTCCTCCTACTCTCCCTCTGCTCCCTTCTCCTCCTTCCTTCCAGTGGCTAGTGCCAGAAGGAATAGACCATGAGTTGGCCTAAAGCCTGACTCTACAACTGCTGGGGATGCTGCCCTGAGGAATTTGAGAGGCGGGGGGAGGGGGGGGAGGGAAAATATGAAACAGGATGGGACCTGGGACCGGGGAGGGAGACAAACCATAAGAGACTCTTAATCTTAGGAAACAAACTGTGGGTTGCTAGAGGGGATGGGGTTGCTAGAGGGGATGGGGTGGCTGGGTTATGGACATTGGGGAGGGTATGTGCTATGGTGAGTGCTGTGAATTGTGTAAGACTGAGGATTCATAGACCTGTACTCCTGAAGCCAATGATACATTATAGGTTAATTAAAAAAATAAATAATAATACTAATAAAAGAAACTGGCCTTTAATTCAGACTTTCCATAAATACTCAGGAATATGCTGATGGGCCTCCAGAACAGCTGGGGGACGTTAGGCAGGTGCAGAGACCCCTAGGCAGTTAGTGGGTAGGAACATCTCCAAGAGTCTGACAGGGCTACCGACAAGGCTCTTTGTGAGGACTTCTGTAAGGGAAAGACCACTGTGAGCAATGGTAAAAGGCAAGAGACAGACTGGGGGAACAATCTGCAGTGCACTTATAATAAGTGATTATCATCATAAGTATGCAAACCTCTGCCCTCCAGAAGAAAACGCTCTCGGGTCAGCAGAAAAAGTGGGCAAAGGATTTAAAGAAGTCTTTCTCAGAAAAGGAAGCAGAACGGGGAAATGTAAAATAAGAAACCAGTCCTTTCCCTTCAAACTGCATTAAATTTTCTGTGTTCCCTTTTTTCCCCTCTAAGATGTCAAAGGATCTGTCATTCTGTTTCTAGTCTACTAATTTAACTCATGAAGTATTTAAGTCTGTGCATTTTTATTAATATCAAGAATATGTGAGGTAAAATGGCAACCCATGGAATGGGAGAAAATAGTTGCAAATCATATTCAGTATCTGGTAAGAGTCTAACGTCCAGAATACGTAAAGAATTCTTAAAACTCAACAGTAAAAAGACAGCCCAATTAAGAAATGGGTAAAAGATTGAAATAGACATGTCTCCAAAGAATATACACAAATGGCCAATAAGCACAGGAAAAGATGCTCAACAACATTCGAGAAAATGGAACCCTCACATATTGCTGGAAGGAACGTAAGATGGTGCAGCCACTTTGGAAAACAGGTTGGCAGTTTCTCAAAAAATTAAATAGAGAGTTTTCATATGGCCCGGTATATGCCCAGGAGAATGGAAAACATATGTCTACACAAAAACTTGCAGCGAATGCTTATAACAGCATTATTCATAATAGACAAAAGTGGAAACATTGCCTGTCAGCTGGTGAATGGATACACAAAATGTGCTATGTTCATACGATGGATACCGCTAAGCGATAAAAGGGGCCACTGAAGTACTGTGGTCTGCGACACTGATGAGCCTCAAGAGCATGCTATGGAAAGACAGTCAGATGCAAAGACTGCATATTGTATGATACCATTTATGGAAGATGTCCAAAAAAGAGCAAATACATAGAGACAAAAAAGAGCTCAGCGGTCGCCTAGGGCTGGGAGTAGGAAGGAGCAATGACGCGCATGGGGTTTTCCTGGGTAGTGGTACCATTTTTCGCCCTCACTGGCCAGCCTGAAAATGTTGAGCCTTCTCCACACGCTCATCAGTATTTGTCTCTGTTGGTTTTTGGCTGTTGTTGTTTCTGTTGGTTTTTTTTTATAGCAGATGTTGTAGTGTGTGAGAAGTGATGTCTCTGGTTTTGATTTGCATTTCTTTAATGACTGATGAAGTCGAGCATCTTACAGGCTGCCTTTGTCTTCGGAGAAATGTCTATTCAAGTTCTTTGCCCATTTCTAAATTGCTTATCTGTCTATTTATTATTGACCCGTAGAATTCTTTATGAAGTCTAGGCACAAGTTCTTATTCGACTATATGATTTCCAAGTACGTTTTCCCATTTCGAGGGTTTCTTTTTACTTTTTTTGGTTGTATCTTTTGAAATATAAAAGCTCTAAATTTTCTAAGTCCAGGGTATTGGTATTTTCTTTTATCTCATGTGTTTTTCGTATTGTATCTACGAAGTCAGTGCCTAGCTAACCCAAGATCACAAAGATTTACTCCTATCTCTTCTTTTTAAAGTTTCATAGATTTTTCTCTTATATTTAGGTCCATAAGCCATTTGGGGTTTATTTTTGTATGTGGGGGAACAGACAAGGGACTGGTCAGGAGGCACTTCCTGTGCCTGCCACTCTCCTGAGGCCTGCTCTGTCTCCCAGCTGGATTTTCCAGGTGTCAGTTGGAAATGTGCCTCTAGTCCCTTTAGCTGTCCCCTCCCTCCCTCTGCATTAGGATTCAGATGTCTCAACTCCTTTTTCTGTCAGATCGACACTATCTGTTTTAAAATTTCTGGAAATTGCTCAATAATTCAGAAGTATATCTCAGTATATCTGATAGCACCTTTTCCTCTTATCCTATATTGCTATGGATTTATCCTTGCTTTCACATTTTTTTCAGTAATTTCAGTTGGATTTTGAAGGGGACGGGAGAAAGGAGCATGTTCCTAGTCTTTTTATCTAGGATACAGATTTTATTGGTAAATAATTTTAGGTATTGTGTTTTTTTGTATTTGTTGGGCTTTACCATTTTGATATATATACAGTTCATCTTCACAGGAATGACACGCATATCCCACACCTCTTAAGTATTTTTGGTGCAATAATAACTGCTATAGTCATATTTAAGTCTTCCAGTTACGGTCTACATAGAACAAGTCAAATACCTGCTGCGATGTGATCGGAAACAGGTGTGTGAACAACAGGTGCAAGGCTAGGAAAAGTTACCGCAATGGTGGAAAGCTATGTCGCATTGATCAACCAAGAGAGATCTGCAAAAGTTGCTAAAAAAATAAACCTTACGTGTCATCACAAAAAAGAAATAGTAGTTATGTGACCTGATATTAGCTAACTCTATAGGTAGTAATCATTTTGCAATATATAAGTGTATCAAATCAGTGCATTATGCTCCTTACACAATATTGCGTGTCTCTCACTCAGTAGTATCTCGGTAAAGCTGGGGGATAAAGATAGATTTGCAGAGTCATGTCTTCTGCCTGCAATAGTATAGATTGTGCGCTTGGCCCCGCTGGAGTCTGCAGTGCACAGCCTAGACAGCTCTCCTAAGCAGGCCTGAGAGGTCCAAGCTCATATACCTTTCTAGTTGTAAGGTCCTGTGTGCATTAAGAATCTTACTAATTCCACTTGTGGGAATATTTTTATATATAAAGATGGTAATTTTTCTAAAAAAGAAAAATTGCAAGCAAACTAAATATCAGAATATAAGGGAATGGTTAAATATCTGTTGTGATTCATAGACATCATTCTGCCATTTAAGGTTTGTTTATGATAGATGAAATAACATGGTAAAGTAATTATGCTGTAAATAAAAAAATATCAAAGTTGAATATTAATATGAGCACAACTGTGTAAAGCTGTATAGAAAAAATAAATTCCTGGAACTAAAAATCCCAGATGTGCACAGTGATCTCTGCATGGTGCAATCGAATAGGATTTTCCCCTCTTCCTTATATTTTTCAAATTTACTATCGTGAACATGCATTGTTTTTATGAACAGCAAATTATTTTTTTAATGGCTATAGACTTTCACCCTGACGTGGCGTATTTCTGATTTTCCTGGACTAGCCCTGTATGGATGTTTTTATCTTATTTCTCAGACTGGTTTTTATTGGGCCAGTTTTTAAGAATTTTGCATTTAGAGGTAATAAGGAACTTAATTAAACATATTGTTGCAAATAAATCTCGTGGAATTTATTCCACCCTGTTCTACGAGAAGCCCCTTAAAATGCTTTTATTTTTTTTTCTTAATGCTTTCTCTTTCAGCATGCCAGTGCAATGGCCACAGCAAGTGCATTAATCAGAGTATCTGTGAGAAGTGTGAGAACCTGACCACAGGCAAGCACTGCGAGACCTGCATATCTGGCTTCTATGGTGATCCCACCAACGGGGGAAGGTGTCAGCGTAAGTCAATCCCTCAGGGTTACTGATTGAAGACCAGCTGGCATGCAGTGCCTCTATTTGACTTGAATATTTAGGAGGACAGAAGCCACTTGGTTTGGGATCCTGCCCTTTTTTTCATACTTGTCAGGAGTGCAGCTAAGCCTGGGAGAGAGAGCAGAGCTACCAGGTATCAGTGGAGCCGTTTAACGCCAACAAGCCGAAAATGGAAGAGTTAAGCCTTTAATCACTTACTGTGGTGGTAAGGCAAGAGGCTTAAACTGAAACCAGAGAAAGCTCTGAGTCCCCATGCTCCTTTCCCTCCTGGACTGGATGCTGGTTAAGTGTCAGGTGGATCAGCACAGAGGTGGGGAGAGCCCTGGACAGAAGGCTCCAGCAAAAGTCTGTCACGGACCCTGGAGAGGGGAAGGGTGCTGGGGTTGGGAGTGGGGATGGCGTCTTCAGGGCTCCCCTCACCCCACACCCCAAGAAGGATCAGCAAGGCTCCCAAAGAAGATCTGCCCAAGGCCGAGATAAAGAGATTCAGGGACAAAGGTACCTGTGCTAGGAATGCAAGCATATGACAGTGCATATCTGACTTGGGGGGGGGGTGTGCCCGAGACCCTGACTGCAGCTCCCCTCAGAGACTGCAGGAGACCTAACTGGGTGCAGGAGACCTGGGTAAGCCTGCGTTTTGGCTTGTGGTCAGGTCCAAAAAATCACAGATGGGGTTTTAACCAGGAACAGGATTCCTCAGTACGTCATGTGTGTGTGTATGTGTGTGTGTGTGTATAAATTTATTTGACAGAGAGAGAGAAAGAGAGAGGGCACAAGCAAGGGGGAGAGGCGGAGGGAGAGGGAGAAGCTGGCTCTCCACTGAGCAGAGAGCCCGATGTGGGACTGGATCCCAGGACCCTGGGATCATGACCTGAGCTGAAGGCAGATGCTTAGCCAACTGAGCCACCCAGGCATCCCCACTTATAGTATATTTTAAAGATTTAAATTCTCTGCATGTCAAGTAGATTCCTGTAAACAAGGACTTTTTAGTGTTAGAACATAAATTAATATATTTTTTAAATGACCACTGAGTCTGGCAAGCTGCTTTTTGGCTTCTTCCTATTCCCAATGAGAAGACCATTCATGTTCTGAACAGGAAAATAAATAAGGAAGGAAAGTCTCTACCTTCTTCCCAAATCCCACCTCCAAACTCCTTAGCATGGACCTTGAGAATCTGATCCCAGGGCAACCAGGAGAGAGCTGCATTTTAGCAGTGTGTCCCTTAACCTTGCTTGGGTTCAGTTTCCTCATCCATAAAATGGGGATAAAAGGGTGGCGGCCGAGACGGAAGTGGTCAGAGCAGTGCACGACACATAGTGAGGAAGTGTGGAAGTGTGGGTGGTTATTAGTACTTTTCTGCTGCCGTTGCCCATCACTCTTAAAGAACATTTCCAGCTCAGATTGAAAAGTCTTCAGTAAAAATATTTTCCCATTTCTTATGACTGGACTTCATCCATTTGACAGTAATTACTATAGTCCCCCCCCCCCGGCCGTAGTGCCATGTACTGTGCACAGGACCCTGTGCCCGAGGCCCCCGAGACATGGGTGCCAGTTTCTGCAGAGGCTACAGAGCAAGCTGGGTACAGGTTCCACGGGGTCTCTGAAACACTGACCTGCTGTTGCGATCTCACCTCACTTCAGAGCCCTGCTAGGATTTGAGACATGGCTTCTGTGGGGCAGGCCCCTCATCTGAGGCTGAGTGCAGCCAGACCAGGCCTCCCCCTCAGGGGCGGTTATTGCTCAAAGCATCTCCTTGCAGGCAGGGACTATGTCTTTGCCCCGTACCCAGTGCCTGGCACACTAAAGATGCTTCCTAAATATTTACCGAATGCATGGAAGAGTCAGAGAATGAAAAACAGCCTATTGAGATCAGAATAGATCAAAGTGGTTGCTTCAGATGGCAGTAGAAGCCAGCCTTCTCTTTCCTCCTGTCCTCGGACTTTGGTTCTTTTCATGTTGCCTTTACATTATTTGAGATAAATCGTTAGCTGGAAAACTTGCATCTTATCCTCTAAGTCTTTCATTTTAATGTCTTTCCTTTTGAATCCAGTCCAGATAAAATTATGTGTTTTAGGAAAAGTCTGCGATAGTGGGAATCTTTCAAGTCAGTTGTGACTTGCATTCCTTTTCCTTCTCCCCAGCGTGCAAGTGCAACGGGCATGCATCGCTGTGTAACACCAACACGGGCAAGTGCTTCTGCACCACCAAGGGCGTCAAGGGGGACGAGTGCCAGCTGTGAGTACCACACTCCTGGGACCCCGGCCACAGGCCACGCCTCCATTCAGTGACTGACAGCCAGGCCAGGGGAGGCTAAGGGACTGTGAAGCTGATGGGCCACAAGAGCCACCCCTTCCCTGTGCCCATTTGTTATGGGCTCTGGGGGATCCCTGGGTTGATGAATTTGGAATTCTGCCTTTTCTATTCCAAACAGGTCTGATTCGGTCAGCATCCATACTGAGGAGGTTCAGCAGCAATTCCTTGATGGCTCTTTAGGATTTTTTTAATATTTGAGTGACACTGATATTTCCCACATTGCTGACTTGGATCAGTCTTTAACCACTGTTCAGTTTTTGTCACATCAGGAGATTGAATCCTTTCCCGAGAAAGAGCTGGGAGAGTTGGTATTCCAGGACAGTTTTATTTAGCATTTTGGTTGTCTGATATTGGAGATGATCCCTTAGCCTTCAACACATCCCTCCTGTTCTAGCATTTTCCTTGGTGAAATCTGTTAGACATCTTTCAGGGAAGAGTCTGGGGTTCCCATCCATGAAGAGGCCATCAGCATCAGACAGACGTGGAGTTTTAGCCCTGGCTCTGCCTCCACGAAGCAGGGCACTCTTGAGACTAATCACTCAACCACGCTGAGCCTCAGTTTCCCCATCCATCAATAGCAGTACTAGCAATAATTGTTTTTAGCATCCTGGTGAGTTGAAACAAGAGATTGTTTCCCGACAAATATATACCTGTCTGCCTCACTGGGAAACCTTGTGAAACACATGCTCCAGGTTTACTCATTCTGTGAAGAGACTTAAGAGCAAGAGATCGTAGTAGTATCACAACATTGAGCTGAGACAAGCAGATACATCATTGGTAAACTTCGTTTTTTTCAAAAAACACTAGTAGTGCGGTCACCAGTGAGCTTGATAGTGATGCTCAAGGAAGGAATTGCTCTGTCTACATTTTAGTTTACACCACTGGGCCTGTTTGCTGGTTTTACGATGCCTTAAAGCCAATACATGAAGAAGTGTCTCATCAAAGATTAAGTTTAGTTTTTGGACCTAGGTTCCTTTAAACAGATAATGAGCAAAGTTAATCACTCCTGCCCTCAGTTAGGCATGCAATAATGAAATGAGGCGGTTTCCAGTGAAAGACTTTTTCTTCAAGAGATTTTAGATGTAAGCAAGTGCTAAGAGTCACCCTGGCTCCAAGGACACAGTATCATGTGTTATTTATCTGGGCAAAGTGCTTGGCCCAAGCTTTCCCCGCCTTCTTAATAGTTCTTAGCTACTGGGCTTGCCAGTACAAATGACCTTGTGAAGTGGGAGACTGGGTTTTGCTGATGTCCACAGATGATATTTGTGGGGGAAAGTAATGATTCTTTGTTAGTAGAACTTGTTTTTTTCTCCAGACTGGTGAGCCACGTTCAAGGACTTAAAAAAAAAAAAAAAGAAAGAAAGAGAGTGATTCTTGCTGTTTTTCTTATTTTTAAAGAATGGATCGGTTTTATCCAGGGAGAAGAGGCAGGAAGTGAAAAAGGATATTTGAAAAATGTTTTAACTTCACTTTTAGAGGAATATTTAGTCCACACAAAAGTGGAAACGTGTTTTTCATGAGAGTCAGTAGGATCTAGATTTATTACATTTGGGTTGGTCTCCTGCCCTTTGGCAAATGTTTATCACTTGGAGGGGGTGTGACGTGTTAAGTGGTTGGTACTCACTTGGTACTCACGTCAACATAAACACAGATGACTCAGCCTGCCTGATCTGACCTGATGTGAGTGACAGTGAAGAATGTGATTATCCTGACTCACCCTCGTATATAATGTGTTTTTATATGAAAGGATCTGAGTGGTTTTAAGATGAATGTAAATTTTGTTTTTATTAGCAATATAAAATAATCTCCATTTTTATCCTCCTAGATGCGAGGTAGAAAATCGATACCAGGGAAACCCTCTCAAAGGAACATGTTATTGTAAGTGTTTTCACAGTTCATATTTGTCTAGAAGCAAAGTAGTTCAATAAAAGTTCGTTATTTACTTTAACATGGTTTGAGAATGGTAAGTGCTATAAGAATATAGCCCTTCATGGAAGTGTGTCCTAATTTGATGTGTTTCCATTCTATTACACTTACTACATATAGGAGCACCATTTGAAGCTTTGCTAATTATGATTGTGGTTTGTGTTAATGTCCATAGCAGATATCCGGGGAGAATACAGAAGTGCACACCTCTGGCTTTCTTCATTTGTGATTACACTAACCTATTGTGTTCTCTTGAAACCTAATTTCATTTGCCCTTACTGGTTGGGGTCAACATGTTTCACATTTAGAATATAGGTTAGAAACAATTTTTTTTTAAAGATTTTATTTATTTAGAGAGAGAGCACAAGCAGGGGGAGGGGCAAAGGGAGAGAAGGAATCTCCAGGAGACTCCATGCTGAGCGTGGAGCCAGATGTGGGACTTGATCCCACCATTCTGAGATTACAATCTGAGCTGAAACCAAGAATTGGTTGCTCAACCAGCTGAGCCATCAGGTGCCCCCAGAAACAATTCTCCCTTTTTTTTTTTCAAGACTTATTTATTCATTTGAGAGAGAGAGAGAGATGGCCAGGGGGAGCAGAGGGAGAGGGAGAAACTGCTAAGCCCGAGGAAGGGCTCAGTCTCATAATGCTGAAATCATGAGTCAAAACCAGGAGTCAGACACTTAACCAACTGAGCCACCCAGGCGCCAGGTGCCCCAGCATATCGTGAATTTTAAAAAATATTTTATTTCTTTATTCAACAGAGAGAGAGAGATCACAAATAGGCAGAGAGGCAGGCAGAAAAAGAAGGGGAAGCAGGCTCCCGTTGAGCAGAGAGCCCAATGCTGTCCTCGATCCCAGGACCCCGAGATAATGACCTGAGCTGAAGACAGAGGCTTAACCCTCTGTTCCACCCAGGCACCCATCATGAATTTTTTGTAATCTGGTACACTAACCTATTTATCTTGAAAAAAAGCCAATACCAAGTACCAGGTTTTAGCAATGATATGGGAAAT
Organism: Spilogale gracilis; assembly: GCA_004023965.1. Lineage (NCBI taxonomy): Eukaryota > Metazoa > Chordata > Mammalia > Carnivora > Mephitidae > Spilogale > Spilogale gracilis. The sequence goes on from PITA01004494.1 coordinate 79,889, forward strand.
GAGAACCTTTGTGCACAACCTTCATCGATCTTTGTGGGAATATAAAATGGTGTAGGCATTTTGGCAAACCATTTGGCAGTTTCTTAAACAGCTAAAAAGACACTTATCAACAATTCTCCATTTCCCTCTTCCTCTAGCCCCTAGCAGTCACCATTCTGTTTTCTGTTTCTATAATGTTGACTACTCTATGTACCTCATGTGAGTACAATCAGATGGTACAGGTCTTTTATGACTGGCTTATTTCATCTATCATAGTGTCTTCAAAGTTGTTCCAGATTGTAGTGTATGTCAGAATTTCCTTCCTTTTTAATGTTCTACTTTATGTATACTATTGATGGACCTTTGGGTTGCTTCTGTCTTTTGACTCTTGTGAATAATAGCTATAAGTTTGGCTGCTCTGAGCACGGTATACAAATATCTCTTCGAGATGCAGCCTGCAGTTCTTTGGCTGTGTGCTCCAAAGTAGAATTGCTGGATCACTTGGTAATTCTATTTTTGAGTCACTACCGTACTGTTCTCCGCATTAGCTGCACCATTTCACATTTCTACTAGCAGTGCACAAGGGTTCTGATTTCTCCACATCCCCACCAACACTTACTATCTAATGTTTTTTTGATAGTAGCCATCCTACTGTGCATCTCATTGTGTTTGAGGTAGTATCTCATTGTGTTTTAACTGATTTGTATTTTCCTAATGATTAATCATGTTGAGCATCTTTTCATGTGCTTTCTGGCCATTTGTATATCTTCTTGGGAGAAATATCTCTTTAACGCCTTTGTCCCATTTTTAAGTCAGATTGTTGAGTTCTACAATAGATTTTTTTAGAATTAAATTACATATGTGATTAAATACCATCTTCAGGCAGCTCTTTCTGCCCATGGGTCCTGTCCCTGTGCTTGAATAAAACCACCTTTTTTGTACTGAAAAAAAATTATACCGTCTTTGTCCAGTAGGTGGTCTTTTTAAAAAAATATATTTTATTTATTTATTTGACAGAGAGAAACACAGCGAGAGAGGGAACACAAGCAGGGGGAGTGAGAGAGGGAGAAGCAGGCTTCCTGCCGAGCAGGGAGCCCGATGTGGGGCTCGATCCCGGGTCTCGGGGATCATGACCTGAGCCGAAGGCAGTTACTTAACCAAATGAGCCACCCAGGCACCCCAGTGGGTGGTCTTTAAAGCTATTTTCTTTTGCTACATCGCTTTAATCATTGAATGCTTTATTGCTATCGAGAACAAGATAATTAAGGCACATATTTGTTGCTGTGGACCTGGAATCAACCATTTTTCATAGGGTCTTGGTTTCTTTTATACCATTAATTTAGAACTTTGTATCCTTAAGCAAAACCTAGCATGTAATAGAGGTACAATTAATATTTGTAGGTGAGTCAGGTTGGAGACTAAAATCTCAATGGGGTCGTGATGTAAGGAGAGTTTGATAGGTTATTCCACATAAAATGATACTGCCCACAGAATTGACTTCCTTTGAAAAGCCTCCCAGTCCTCAGGTATCAGTGAGATAAAAGTGTTTCCTGGCCATTGAATATTCATAAGAAAATCAATCTGTATCTCTAGAGACCTATTCTGTTTTGTTTTAATTTTTAAATACATATATCTTTCTTCCCATAGACACTCTTCTCATTGACTATCAGTTCACCTTTAGCCTATCCCAGGAGGATGACCGCTATTACACAGCCATCAATTTTGTGGCTACCCCTGATGAAGTAAGACTTTAAAAATTTTGCTTGCTTTGTTTTGACTTCATGTGAATGTTTTCCTTGATCTTTGTGGGTAGAAACACAAACAGTGATCTCCAGAGTAGAGTACACAGAACTGTTAAGAGGTGAAGGAAAGAAATGCTAGAAGCTACACTTTATCTCCTCTCCACCTTTACGGCAAGAATAGTGTTGTTCAGGTTTACCAGGATCAGACACCCAGACTGACGTGACTCTATACATACGTGGTTTACCCATCAGCCCATCGCAGCCCCTATAGAAAAGGAGAGAGGATGGCAGGGGGACCTCCCCAATCAGGAGGGCACATGGAAGGGCCCAGATTTACTCTCTCAAAATGGACCGGAGGCTTAACAAGTACCTGCAAAGAAACTGCGGGTTGAAATTAATGCCACTGATGCAAGGAAGTCTCCAGAAGCGATCCTTCTGTGCCTACAGGAAGTTGTTAGCCTTATTGGGAGGTAAACACAGCGAAGGTATATAGCCAGGTCTAACAGGAAGTTAACCAGAAATAATTGGAATTATTAGGACAACTGTTTGAAATGTGGATTTATATCTCCTTTGATTAATGATGAACCCCAGCCTGACATCAGGTATTACCTGGTCGTAGGAGGGAGCCAACACAGCAAGCCATTTAAAAGTGAAGTGTCTAGAACATGAAGACACACCTATATGATTTCTTTAATAAAATATAAAGTCATTCAATGGCCACTCTAATACATATTGAAATTTTACTAAACTTGATGATAAATTATTTAGGAACTCCCTTGATGGTTTATTTCTCATCAATATAGGCAAAGCCGCTTAACATTACAAAATTCCTGTCATAATAAACATAATGAAAAATACATGGAAAATAATACAATAGTAAGCCAGCTTGTGTTCCTTTGATAACGAATGTTATTATTAATACTGCTAAATCTAAAAGATAAATAAATTAGCGTAGAACAAAGTCTGGAGTGTGGGATGTTTACAATTAAATGAAAGTAAGATTTGTTTTTTTATATTCCATTTTAATGATAAAATTAAGAAGAAATGTACTAGAGAGTGAATTTCTTTTTAAATAAAAATAATGGATGACCTTAAATGAAAATATTATGTGGACACACTGTATATCATAGCATTTGAATGGCTGTGTTGACTGGAATAAAATAAAAAATTTTAGGATAAAATTATAGCAAAAGTACCACACATGAAGTTTATTTAATACCTTATTCATAAGCAAGTGGTTGAAGTACTCAGTCTTTCAGGATGTAATTGATGTTAACTTTATTTTAAATAAACAAAATATACTCTTGGTCATACTTCTTAATGAGGTGAATGACCATGAAAATCTTTTGACCTCTTTGGAGTTCCCTGTTTATCTTGTGACGGAATATTTAATAGAGTTATCCAAAGTGTATGTTCTGTCTTTTATAAAAGGACTAGGATTTCAAGTTTATTGATCCTTTCTGTGGAAAGAAGTAATTGTTAAGTGTTCTTCCACCAAGTATTAAAAATAAACACTTGAGCTGTCAGAGGAAAGTGAGGTTATATCAGTAAACAAGAAGGTAACTAACTGCTTTGGGAGAGAAACTCCTGGTTTGGAGATTACATTTTGAAAATGGCTATTTGGAAATGTTTCCATTGTTAAGATTTTGTGCTGTAAATGCCATCAAAACAATACCGTTAAAAATCTTACTTTTCTGACTTGTTTTCTGGCCTTTGAATATAAAGAATTTCAGCAGGATTGCATCTATTTGTAAAATATAAAAATACAGCATCTGATTCATTTGCAAGAATAATTTTTGGCCACAAGAGATTGATTAGTCAATTTTCAGTGAAAATTAAAAATTCGTATTACAATTTACCTAGTGTAACCAATAGTGCACTTCTATCTGTTGGCTTAACACACTTCTCAGAAATGTTTCTCTCAACATTAAGATCAAAGATCAAAAGAAATTAAACTAGCTCTTCAAATTGTGGTATCTCTAAGTGGTAAATAAGATTTTCAAAGCTAGTAAAGAATATTTAGTCATATTTCTTTTGAAATAAAATTTTTAGTGAGAGAAAATGTTTTTAAATCCTGAATGAATACAGTCAAATTATTTCTTAAAGTTAGTTTATTTCAGCTCTTTATGCTTTTTTTAAAACCATTTCCACTTTGGAGAACTTCATAATATATGCAATCTAACAGCTCAGAATTATATAGGTTTAATTTATAAATACATGTAAATTGAGGTCTTGTTTCAGTGTTTACTTATCAGCATGAGCTCTCCAGACATTTGGAAATAGCTTCCCAGACATTTGGAAACAAATCCTTAGGAAGCTGATTCCCCTATTATGGGTCACAGGATTTAAGTCACTGTGCTCTGGTCAGGGGCTTTCTTTTTTTTTTTTTTTTTTTTTTTTTTTTTTTTTTTTTTTTTTTTTTTTTTTTTTTTTTTTTTTTTTTTTTTTTTTTTTTTTTTTCTGGATTTTTATTTTTTTTTATTTTTTTTTTTATTGTTACTAAATTTTTTTTTCCAGTGTTTCAAGATTCATTCCCCATTCCCCACACCCAGTGCTCCCCGCTTTAGGTGTCCCCAGTACCCACCACCAGGCTCTCCCATCCCTCCACCCCCCTCCCTCCAAGTCCCTCAGTTTGTTTCTGTGTTCAAAATCTCTGTTGTTTTGTTTCTGGTCAGGGGCTTTCTAAAACCTACTTTATCATGGAGTTAGGCATTTGATAAAGTATTAAATTACATATGCGTTTATGAGAGAGAAATGAAATGTACTTGGGATATATTGCTTATATTGGGTAGAAATGTTACTCTCACAAGCATGAGTTCCTTTTAAGACACTAGAAAATATCTGTTTTGTAGTTAAAATTGAGAGTAGTAAAATTTAATTATTGCTTTATTTTAAAATCTGGAAACTGTTGTAATTAATTTTCTAACTATTTGCACCCCTCATCAGCAAAACAGGGATTTGGACATGTTCATCAATGCCTCCAAAAACTTCAACCTCAACATCACCTGGGCCGCCAGCTTCTCAGGTAAAGACACACCTAGAGAAGACCTTCCAAGTGGAACAGATTGGTAGTAGGTGGAGAAACACATGTGGTTGTTGAGAAATGGGGCTCTGGAGCCAAACAGATGGGTCTGAAACCCTCCTTTGTCGCTTATGACCTGGGAGACCTCGAACAAATGTCTAAACCCCTCTCTAGACCTTAGGGTTATTCGTCACGAAGAGCAGACAGCAGTACTTATCTCCTAGAATTGCTGTGTCGATTAAATCAGGCTGTACAAGCCCAGGGTCTGGTGGGGACCGGCTCAGTGCATGCTCACCATCCCGCCCTGCTCCAGCTACACCAGCCCCACCGCAGCCACTGCTCTGGCCTTCCCCTCCTCATCCCCAACCAGGCCTCGGAAGTGAGAAATGGAAATATTTAAAACAGAATGAGATCTTGGCAGGTACAGGGAAGTTTGTACTTTGGGAATTAAATCAAGCTCTCAGAGCATAGCATTTGTTCTCTTGTCCATCTCGCTATGATTCGCCAAAGAGGATCTGAGCAGATCTACCCAGAAAGGACAAGCGCACCTGATGGAATGCTTCCGAATGTAGCTTGGCAGACATGAGTTTGAACTCTGCCCGTTGCGACTCTGTTGTACTGTGCGATTTAGGCAGGTTAAGCTTTCTGAGCTGGTTTGCTTGTGGATATAGGGATGATAGAAACACCAAGCCGTGCACAGCATGGTGAAGCTGAAGAAAATAACCGTCCATGTAGTGCTTGAAATGAGGCAGTTTCTGACTGGATGGTAGCCATGCTTCCTTCTCGTTGCTCTTCCAGTACTGGCATTTGGTCAGAACACAGCCAGTTAGACCGAAGCAAAATGAAACATTACCTTTTCATGTCTTATGTTTATCATGTCTTACAAGATTGTATGGAATTCGGAAACTATTTGGAAACTTACAGTGAGGAGACACTTTAAAGAAAAAAGTCTGAATTATCAGAACATTGGGAGAAGAGCAACATCTCTGAGCACGTGAATGCTTTTCAATGATTGTCTCAATGAGACAATCCATCTGGGCTATAGTCATGGTATTTAATGCAGGCATGCTAACAATCTATTTTATGAATCTTGTAGACACCAGAATTCCAGAGGGAGAATATGGAACGTTGAAGGACTGTTTAGGAATAGAATGAGTTTATACCAGATTGCGAGGATTTAAATACAGTTATAGCTGATAGCAGAAAGGATTGGGTAACCCTCTAGTGCTCCTTGTTCCCTGCTGCTGTTGAGACATGAGGTCACTTCTCGTTAGAAAGTGAGAGGTGAATCACTGTCTCTGGTACAGGGGATCGGAACACTGACAAGCAGGTCTAAAAGAGAAATGCAAAGCAGTTGAAGTTCTGTGTGCAGAATGAAAGTCATTGCTTCTTAATAGGATTCTAGTTGTATCTGTGTTTTCACAGCTAGATATCAGCTGTTTAAGTGAACTCCTGGAAAAACCATTCTGGTTCAGGGCACAGCCTTGCGTATCAGCCTTCCCCCTACATATCTCAGCTCTGCTTCTTGCTTGGCCGTGTGACCTGAACCAAGTTACTTAATTTCTCTGAACCTCAGTTTCCTGATCTATAAATGAGAATAATAAGAATTGTTAGAATTAAATGGGATTGTGCTCTTAGAGGCTATTTCTGGAATGTAGTAAGTGTTCAGTAAATGCTGACTGTTGTCATTACTAATGAGAGCAGATTTCTGTCCAAAAAAAAAAAAAAAGGACTCTTGTATTTCTTTCTTTTCTTCCTGATAGCTGGAACCCAGGCTGGAGAAGAGATGCCTGTTGTTTCAAAAACCAACATTAAGGAGTACAAAGATAGCTTCTCTAATGAGAAGTTTGATTTTCGCAACCACCCAAATATCACTTTCTTCGTTTATGTCAGTAATTTCACCTGGCCCATCAAAATTCAGGTAAGACGTGGTTTTTGGTCTCAACTTGCAGACATAGTGAAAACTTTCCAGTGGAGACTAAATCCACTAACTTGGAACTTGAGGTAAATTAGGGTGTACAGTTTTGCTTTGCCTCTGTAATATCTATGGCAAAAGAGTGCTGAGCCCATGACCACCATAGAGAAGGCCATGGCGGGGATGGCTTAAATCACTTAAGAAAGAAAATTATAAGCCCCTTCGAAAGCCAGTTGCCATGTAACAATTACAGCTGTATGCATTTCTTCACTGAGCACTTCCCATGTAAAATCCTGTAAAGCTTCAGTTCTGGAATGAGTCAGGTGGGTATAAATGAAACACACTGAAAACCAGTGAGAGCCAGAGTGTGGGAAGTGCCGCCACTGCTGTCCGAGTTTAAAGACAGGATGGAGTGAGTGGGCGGCAGCGTGAGGCTGCACATGAGAGCACAGGCCCGTGTGAGTCCCGGCCTCTCCTACACATATCACGTAGCCTCTCCACATCACAGGGGTTTTGTGTTGGTGCCCTGAAGGCGTGTCACCGGCTGCTGCCCCTGATGTTATCAGCCTGGAGCCTTTTCTCAGTTCTCTGGGGATCAGTGGACTCTCTTACCCAAGACCCATGGCCCCATTTCTGCTCTTTGTCATCTGCCACTGTGTCCTCCATGCCTTGCCTCCGTACTTTTTGCTTTTATCCACTCTGTTTGGGGTGAACGCGGAATCCAGGACTGGGTGGACCTTCAGGGACTGGTGCAGCGTTAGCCAGAAGCTTGGTCATGGGCCTGGTCTGCGGCCGTTTGCCAACTCTCAGGAACAAGTCGTCACTGATCAGTTAGGATGGGTTTGAAGCCGAGTCCTGGTGATTCTGTGTTCATACCTTGGGACTGTAACTAAAGAAGAATCTTTTTGTTCCTGGAATGTGGGGATAGGCTCTATGTTGTGTGTTTTTTTTGTTTTTTTTGTTTTTTCCCCTTACCAACTGCTTCGCTTTCTGTCTCGCTGGTCCACCCATGTGTTCATCCTCTAGTCTGCTCTTCCCTTTGATCTTACACACTGTCTGCTTCCCTCCTCAGCCGGCCTTCTTCAGTGCTGGCTCCCTGTTTGTGCTTCTTCTTACTCACTCATCCATCAGCCTGCAGCCATGCCTCCTTTCCTCACCGCATCCTGAAAACTATCCTGTCTTAGCAGAAGCCAGTCACCAAATTCTCCAGTCCCCTCTCCTTCTCACAGACTGATGGGAGTCACTGTTTCTCTTGCCTTCCCTATCCATTCTTTCCCTGACTCTCTAGCCGGGCTCCTGAGGGAATCGCCTTCCTTAAACATTGAGGTTGGTTGGGAATCTTTTGTCTTCATCCCACACAGTTTCCCTGGTTAATTCCATCCCACTCACACGACTTACAGGATTCTTTCTGTCCTGGTGATTCTGCCTCCACCGGGCTTCTACTTGGGCTCCAGATCAGTATTCTCGATCGCTGCCTAGACATCTCTAACTGGACAGTCAATCACAAGCTCGTGCCATCAGCACGTAGTCGTTCTTGTGGCCTTAGCCCTAAACCCCATACTTCCTTTCTCAGTGAATGACACCACCATTCATCCAGTTTCTTTTGCTATCCTTGTTCCGTTTTTATATCAAGGTTAAACTAACCTTTAATAATTATATATTGAGAAGTTTTCTTCTCACTTCTGGAAGAGATTATATAAGATTAGAATTGGGTGAACCTTGAATACTTGCTAGATCTCCCTTGTAAAGTCATTACTATTTGTTATTTGTGGAAAAATTTTTTTAGCTGTTGATTCAGCTTCTTTAAAAGTTATAGGATATTTTTGGTTGGGCGACTGCCTTTGGCTCAGGTCATGATCCTGGAGACCCAGGATCGAGCCCCACGTTGGGCTCTCTGCTCAGCCGGAAGCCTGCTTCTCCCTCTCTCACTCCCTCTGCTTGTGTTCCCTCTCTCGCTGTGTTTCTCTCTGTCAAATAAATTAATAAAATCCTTAAAAAAAATAAAAGTTACAGGATATTTTGGATTTTCTGTTTCAGTCATTTAAGGTAATTTTTTGTAGGCATTAATTTATTTCATTTTTTCAGATGTATTGACACAAAAGTATTCACACTGTCCTCTAATCTTTGCAACATCTGTACTTAAGAGTACTGAATCATACACTTTAAAATGCTTGAAACAGTAAATTTTATCTTAAATATTTTTAACCCAATTATAAAAAATTTTATTTATTTATTTTTTAAAGATTTTATTTATTAGCCAGAGAGAACACACACAAGCAGGGGGAACAACAGGCAGAGGGAGAAGCAGACTCCACTGAGCAAGAAGCCTGATGCAGGACTCGATCCCTGGACCGCAGGATCATGACCTGAGCTGAAGGCAGGCACTTAACTGACTAAACCACCCAGGCGATACCAATTATAAAAAAATTTTAAATACAGCAAGATTTTCTTTTTGTAGATATAAATAAGCTTTTTCTAAAATTTACACCAAAAGGCAGAGATTCTAGAATAGCTATAACAGGTATGAAAAAGAGGAATAATGTGGGAAAAATCACTGCACATAATGTTAAGGCTTACTGTCTAGATACAGCAATCAAGACTTTGTGGTTACTGGTAGAGGGATAGACACTAGTCAAGGAATAGAATAAAGAACCCTGAAACAGAACCACATAAATGTGTCCAACTGATTTTTTTTTTTAATTTATTTGACAGAGAGAAACACAGCTAGAGAGGGAACAGAAGCAGGGGGAATGAGAGAGGGAGAAGCAGGCTTCCCGCCAAGCAGGGAGCCCGATGCGGGGCTCGATCCCGGGTCTCCGGGATCATGACCTGAACCCAAAGGCAGGCGCTTAACCAACTGAGCTACCCAGGCGCCCCTGTCCAACTGATTTTTGACAAAGGAACAAAGACAATTCAGTGGAAGAAGGATAGCCTTTCCAATAAGTAGTGGTGGAACAATTGGACAGCCATCAACAAATAAATGAACTTCAACCTAATCTTACACAAGATTAGTTTATTAGGGATCACAGCCCTTTTCTTTTAAAGTGAAATAGTTGTTTATTTAGCTTCTTGTCAAGCCAAAATATTTTGTGTATATACCACTATAAGTAGTACACCCTCTGTAACAGGCAAAATTGTACATCACATGATATTTCATGTTACCTGATTATATTAAAATACAATGTAAAAATGATTTATCAGTTCCACTTAACATTACTAGTCAACAATTCAGCAGGAGATACGAGGTACAAATTTTAGTAAAATATGACACCTGAGAGGGCGCCTGGGTGGCTCAGAGGGTTAAGCCTCAGCTCAGGTCATGATCTCAGGGTCCTGGGATTGAGCCCTGCTTCAGGCTCTCTGCTCAGTGGGGAGCCTGCTTCCCCCTCTTTCTCTGCCTGCCTCTCTGCCTATTTGTGATCTCTCTCTCTGTCAAATAAATAAATAACATCTTTAAAAAAATATGACACAGGAGGACCATAATGTAATTCTCTCTTGTCATAATTTGTTATGAATATAGAAAGACAACTTTTTAAAAGGTTATGTTTACTAAGATTCTGGCAGTAGCTTTTTGTAACAAGACGTAGCATCCTAGGCCTGCCACTCAACTTGTTTATGATTAAGTCTCAGCTTCAATATGAAGCTGTTTAAAAAAAAAACAAAACTCAAAACCCTGTTTTTTAAAATGATTTTACTTATTTATTTGAGAGAGAGCCCATGTGTGTGAGAGAGAGAGAAAGAGAGAGAGCAAGCATAAGTGGCGGGAGGGGTAGAGGGAGAAGACTCCCCGCTGAGCAGGGAGCCTGATGGGGGACTCAATCCCAGGACCTTGACATCATGGCCCGAGCTGAAGGCAAATGCTTAATGACTGAGCCAGGCTCCCCAAAGCCTGGTGGGTATTTTTGTTTTTGTTTTTGTTTTTTTTGGTTTGGTTGGGTATTTTTGTTTTTGTTTTTGTGGGGTTTTTTTACATGTTAAGTATCTTGGCAAGTATGCCATTAAATACAGCAAGAAATTTAAGATAGTAAGCATAAGGAGTTAATAAAGACTAAACATTACAACCTAAACCAAATTCATACAAAAGTCACTGTCTCTGGTTACATAAAATCTTCCTGGCTAGTTAAAAACCTAACAGTATATAACATGCATTTTAGAATCGTTAGCAGTCAAGTTCAAAAAGTAGCAGTGTCTATTTGACATGATTCCTCTGCAAAGCCAAAGTGTAGTCAAAATTAATTCAAATATTATAACACTTTCTAATGCTAAAAAACATTCTGCATTACTGAAGTGGAGGTAAATTCCAGAGCCTTTGGGCCTCGATCATGTTGCAAAGTGCTACTTCTCTGCTTCATTTAAAGCAGCCAACGACAGAGTCTGGGGATGTCTGACCCCTTTAAGAGTGTTGTACCCCGCTCTGTCCTCCCCATACAGCATGGCTATTGTGTCCGCAGAAATAGGATATGTGAGGTTAAAAGGCATGCTGTTCTCCCCTCCCCCCAAAAGTTCCTTCCCCAGGTAAATAAAAGTCTAGAAGAGGAAAAAATTAAAATACACTTACCTATAGAGTAAGGATGGTGAAATATCAGTGGATCCCCATTTCAAATATGTTATCTAGAGTCACCCTGTCATTTCTGATTACACCTTAGTGATGTATCCAGATTCAACTTCTGTTGACTTATCATGAGGTACTTCTAGTCCGAAATATGAACTTTATCCCCAAATATCTAATCACTAGCACAACTGCCATGTACTATCTCCCAGAGTTGTTAAGCACTAGAAGAGAAAAAAAATAGATGTTCCAGCAGGTAACTAACTGATAATGGCCCCTTCACACAGTGGCATCTGTGTGTCTACTGAATAGTCCAGGACTAATTCTAAAAACAGGAACATTCATGCATTTTAGTAAGTATGTCCTAATTCTCACAGCTGAAATTTCCTTAGACATTGTAGTTTATAAGGGAATCCTGATTTTTCTTATAATGTTATGACCAGTCAGGACTTGAACTTGCTTTCCTATTCTCCTTATCCTGTTTTTCTATGCTTCAGTTTTCTTGTTTGCTTTTTCTTACTGTTAACTTTTTCTCATTCTTCACTGCTTTTCTTCTTTTGTGCCCATTCGGTGGGTTTGGCCTCAATATAATCTGATTCTGATAAGGACTCAGGTGATAAAGCCTTATCTTCAGGATACATTTTTGTTTTGTTTTGTTTTACTGAGTCCTTTCCCGTCCTTTATCAGTTACATCCTTTGACTGCTTTTTTATTTAACAGTTTTTAAGATTTTATTTATTTATTTTATATCATGGAGTAATACTCAGCAATAAGAACAAACAATTGATACAACAATTTAGATGAATCCCAAGAAAATTTTGCTGAGTTGGGGGGTCAAATCTTATACCAAAATTTACATACTGTATGATTCCATTTCTATAACATTTGAAAGTTAAAATTTTAGACCAAAAATATAGATAGATTTACTAAAGTTTCAACTTTTTCTGACTTTTCCTGATTGACCTCAAGACCCTCTTTTAAAACCAGTCATTTGGGAGTGCATGGGTGGCTATGTTCTTAAGCTTCTGACTCTTAATTTCAGTTCAGGTATTGATATCAGGTCAAGAGTTCAGGCCCCTTGTTTACAAACAAACAAATAAATAAATTCACCTGATTAGGTCAGACCCACCCACATTCAAAGGGAGGGATTATGAAGTATACGCAACACCAAGGTAAAGGGAATATTAGGTGCCTACCAGGGATTTAGGTTGTTAAACCCCACAGAAATTGAACTCTAGGCTTTAGTCAGACAATTTCAGTTTGGTAACATCTAAGACTATCCAATTATAGATCAGATATATTTATAAAATATTTGATTTGGGGTCTAGTAAATGTTAGTTCTTGCCTTGTTTAGCTTGAGATTATTTTCATACTGACATACCTTATTATTTCTGAATCGATTGAACTTCAGACTTTGTTGTGTATAGCTGAAAAATGATTAACATTTGTAAGATTCTTAGTGAAAATCTTAACTTAAACTGCTGACCTTTTTCCCATTTGGAAAGAGGGCTTTGTGCATATAAACAGGCTCTTGTGCTAGAGATAGTCGTGCTGTTGCCAATGCTGAGTACTAGTTTTTTTCCTCCCAGTGCCCTGTTGCTCCACCCTCTGAAAGCCACTGAAATGGTTTTAGAGCATTTCCTTCTAGAGGGATCTCTTTCCCACACTTACTTTTTAAAAGTACTAATTTTAAGTTTAAGAGTCAAAGAAATGTTGATTTGCTGCCTGATTTTGGGGGGCTTCTTACCTGGGCTAGATGATTGACTTGATTAAGAACCACTTAAGAAAGCTGTATTCAGGAGCACTTCCGAAAATAAGCTATGGCATGCTCACCACTGAGCTTGCCAGGCTCTCCTTGAATAAGCAGGTAAGTTCTGATGGAACTATGTCTTTTTTGCTCTTTGGTACAACTAACTAGTATTTGCAAGCAGCGTCACTAGACCACGACGCTGTGTGTTCTCAGTGTCTTCACATTACACCGGATCTCTGCACTCGGGCCGTGTGTGGGTGTGTGCGCGTGTGGACGGCTGAGCTTGCATCTTCCAGGGCACATGAAATGGTGTGCTCAACAGAGGGGGCTTTGCCCTTCTGTACTGCTCAGAGCCTGAGCCTTCCTACATGTAGTTCACTCTTAAACACACCCATGCACGCTTAGAGATGATCCAGATTCAATAAAAATGTAGAGACTCATTGAAGGAAGAAAATAAGGTGCAGTGTATCCTAAACTTAACCGAATGCAACAGCCATTCGGTTAAATTTTAGTGTGGCTTTCAGTGCAGGCCTTTTTGTCTCTGTCTCTCATTTTTTAAAGCAAAATAACTGAGGAATCTAGTTTTCTACTCAGAATTCATGTAAACCTTGGTGCTTTAGAAATGGTAATGTTAAACTCAAGTTCCTTCACTCTGAACCAATCCCAGGATTCTTTTCCATAATTAGGAACAGATCAAAACCTATAACTGCTAACTGAGGGAATTTAAAACCAACTATAAAAATCTTTGTAGATGCAGTTTAAAAAAAAAAAAAGGCAAAACCAAAAAACCCACCCAGATTGAGAAGGCCTTGTGTGCAGGAGGGTGATGGGTGTGTGGGGGCCAGTTGTGCCTGTTTTCTGGTGAGTTGCTCCTGTGGGTGAGCACCCCTCCTTCAGCTTCTGCTTTCGGAAAGCAATCCCGGGTGTCCTCGCCAGGAAGCAGGGCCTCGGCTGGCACAGCGATGCCCATGGTTTGGGAGGGTAGGTGTTCAAGATAGAGAATGGACAGGCAGACATTTTGTGTGAGGTAGGAGGGTGGGCAGTGAAGCTGGGGTTCTGGCTTGTTACTGGCTCTGCACACAGAGGTCGTTATTGTAATGTGGAACTAATATTAAAGCCCTCTCCACGCTGGATGTTTCATCTGCTGGTTTATGTAAGAGGCTAGTGTTCACAAGCAAAGGCACCACAGAATTTGTATTGAGAACTGAGCCTTCATTCAGACCTTAGAGTTATGTTTATGGGTGCTAACAGGACTGCTCTCCTAAGCAAAGGATGTATGAAACTTTTATTGACTCAGATACACTTTTTTTGGTAACCGTGTTATTGAGATATAATTCACATACTGTACAATTCACCCATTTAAAGCACACAATGTAGTAGTTTTTAGTATATTCACAGAGTTGCATAACCATGACCACAAGCAATTTTAGAGTATTTCATTACCCCAAAAAGAAGTCCGTACTCACTAGCGGTCACTGCCCATTCCTTCCTCCCCTTAGACCCTGGAAACCACCAGTCTACTTTCTGTCACTATAGATTTGCTTTTTCTGGCACTGCATATTAATTGCATTCCATAAAATATGGTCCTTTGTGACTGGCTTCTTTCACTTAGCATAACGTTTTTAAGATTCATCCATATTAAAAAAAATTCATCCATATTTAGTATGTTTGTGTTCTTAACTCCTTTTAAGGATTGAGTGATATTTTATTGTCTGGATATGCCACATTTTGTTTATCCATTCATCTAGTGATGGATACTTGGGTTGTTTTCACTCTTTGGCCATTATGAATAATGTCAAATATGCTTTTACTGTTAATATGTATTGTATAATAATGGTGATGATGATGCACATACACACCTGGTGTTAGAGATCTGTGCCATCAGAGTTTTAAAGGATTATAGAGCTATGAAATACATTTACAACTGAACTACTCAGTATAAATCTTTCTTTATTTCAGAGGGGCATTTGAGGTTCTTATACTACCTTGTACTTTTCATAGGATCATTATTTATTATTCCTTCTTGAAAGCCTCTTCTACTTTTCACCCATGGCTTTGGCTGTTTCCTCTTAGTTCGGTACCACTGCTCCCTTGAATTTCCTCTCGACCCTCTCTCCCTGGACAGCCTCATCCACACCATCTGTGAATACCACCTGTGGCTAGGACGGGTGAATCGCCATCTCTAGCAGATCTCTCTCCTGTGATCTCCATAGCGAGGAGGCTTTCTTTAACATCTGCTCACTCAGCTGACTTTGTGACCCAAAGCCACAGCCTCGAATGGACAGGAGGAACTGTCCGATGCTGGGTAGCAGGCTGCGTCCCCATGCTCCTGGGAGTCCTGGGAGGAGAGGGGAGTGTCCCGTGTCACCTGAGTCTGAGTGAGGGTGGGCAGTACCAGAGCCGAGTCTCAGGAGCGTGAGGTGTTTGGGGTGGGGGAAGCGGCACACCCAGTCACCTTCAAGAGCTATTGGGAGTTTCGTAGAGCTGAAGTGACAGCGCTGTGAGCAAGGTGCTGGATAGATGAAGGCTGTTGGGACGAGACTGGAGGTTTCGGCTGAGGGCTTGGAACTATAGCCTGAAAACCACTGGGAGTTGTTGAAATGTTGTAAGCCAAGAAGCGACAGAGATCAGTGTTTTCAAAGGACCTCTCTGGCAACAGTCGGGAGAATGGATTGGAAGGAGCTGGACCTGAGCTGGGGAGTTCAGGTAGAATTCTTGTTTAGAAACCCAGGAGAGGGGTCCTTCAGGTGACCCTCGGCATAGTCCATAGCAAGGTGCTTTCCTCATCTGTGCCTCCACAGCTCTAGACTCATCTGGCTTTTCACCCTATGAAGATTTCCTTAAGGGAAAGGACAATGTCTTCTAGTCCTCTGTCCTCAGTGTCACAGCATAGAGTTGATCAGCGGGTAGACAACGTCACAAATGTGTGCTGGATGGATATGTGGTTGTAGGTACGGGAGCCTTGGCATTGGTAACAGAACTTTGTTCTTTTTTTGCAACTTTTCCATCTTTTCTAAAGTGCTGACAGCTTTTTCTGATCTTGACAGAATGCTTGCCTACCAGGGGCAAGAATTTGTCACCCCAGTCTGCACAGTCTGGTGTCAGAAGAGTTGAGAGGTAGAAGAAAAGAAAGGGGTGAGGACACAAACATTTTTTACAAAGAGGGTAGTTAAGAACTACTGCATAGATTGAAATCTTTGAGAATGAAACAATAGGAAACCTGGGATTTGCTTCCAAAAAATACGATTGTGGGGAAAGTGGGTAGCATATGGATGAAACAAGACCAGCTTTGATTATTACACATGGGTGATGAGCACATTAGGTTCATGATACTATTCTCTCTGCTTTTTAAAAAGTTTTAAATTTTCTGTAATAAAAAAATTGAAAAAAAGATAGGTGATAGAAAAAAATAATAAAGCCCCACTTTATTATTTAACCTCCTGAAGATAGCCTCAGCTTGGCCTGCAGCCTCGGCTGGCTGGGACCTTAGCACATCTAAGGCCCGCTGGGATGTATCTTGGAACTGACCTTCTGTTTTTCTTTGCAGGAAGTGCACAGCATTTTACTAGGGTTTTAGCAGTTATTGACTGCTGTTGGGCAGTCTCTAGAACAGTCAGGAGTCAGGGACAAAACCCTAACACACCTCCCCCTGGTGAAATGGCAAAGGGAGCTTCCCTGGGAGGCACTGACTTCACCTCCAAGCAGAGGTGCATCAGAGATCTGAGGGCTCCTCCCCAGGGGCTGTGAGGCCTGGGATGCTGCCTTGCAGTGGGCCTCCCTGCATTGTCTCCTGCTCCTGCAGCTGCTCGTGGGTAGCAGGCACATCCTTTCCCTGTGTCCGGCGGTGTTCTAGCCACCGCTTGTCTCTGTTGACATCCTTCTAGCACCATCACCCTCAGAATAATGCCACAGACACCAGCAGAGGGACTAAAAACGATGTAACTAGACTGGAAGGGCACGTGGGGATGGTGGGGATGGTGGCCTCGGTCACCTTCCATTATAGTAGGAGGTCGGTAAGTGATGCCTAAAATGGTTAAGTCAAGAAATAACAACTTAAAAAAAAAACTTATTAGTGATAAAAAGGTAACCCCCCAAAAAACCGAAAAGAAACCTAAATAAAGGCAGGAGCCAAAGAGAGAAACCTTAATGAGAGGATGTAGGGAACAGGAACCATTGCTTTGCATGATTAGTTTTTTTGGTCCTTGTAGATACTTCAGCCAAGTATGTGCAGTTCTTAATGGTTTTTAAATTATTAATGATCATGATAAGGTGGAATAGGAATTCTGGAGAGTGGTGAAAGGAATGGCTGCAAGGATATGTGGGGCAGCAAGCACAGAGCAGCGTTGAGGTGGGAGGTTGGGTGTGCGCAGATGGTGAGTGTTAGCTTGTGCGGCAGGAGTGAGGGGCTCGGTGGAATTAACTAGCCTTGAGGCTCTGACCAGAGCCTGGGCGCACAGTTTCTGTGCCAGCACAAACCAGCATTAGGTGGGTAGTGTGTGCAGCCAGGTGATGGGCACTGGGATCCAGTCCAGGGCCCATGATCTCAACAGAGAGTTCCACATAGAACTTTGGTTTGTTTTTGTTTTGTTTTAAAGAAAATTTTTTTGAGTTGTTTTTTGTTTGTTTGTTTTAGTGTTCCTTTATTCTTTATTCTTTTTTAAAAAATTCCAGTACAGTGTTAATGTTAGTTTTAGGTGTGCAATTCTATACATCACCTCATGCTCATTACAACAAGTACGCTCCCTAATCCCTGTCACCTCTTTCCTCCACCCCCCACCCCCTCCTCTCTGGTAACCATCAGTGCTCTATACTTAAGAATCTGGTTTTTGGTTTGTCTCTTTTTTTCTTTGTTTTGTTTCTTAAATTCCACATATGAATGAAATCATGTGGTATTTGTCTTTCTCTGACTGACTTATTTCACTTAGCATTATGCCTTCTAGAACTGCCCATGTGGTTTCAAATGGCAAGATTTCATACAAGAAAGTTTTTTTGAGGGGAGGGGGTCACAAAAAACTCAAGGAGCCAGCAGCAGTAAACCCAGGTTAGGGTGGTCACAGATTCTTCTGTCTTCGACACAGCAAAGGCCTGAGCAGAAAGCTCTTTGTAGGCAGGCCTGAGTTCTTACGGGAGAAATCCGTTCTCTCCCAGCTTCCAGCCTTGCAGCCCAGAGCTATGGGGCAAGGTTGGCATGGTGAAGCCAGGAGCGTGGATGGCAGCCAAGGCCACTTCGGCCCTCTCAGGTCCTGAAGTGAGATCTCCACGTCTGCAGAGTCTCATCTCTTGGGGAGAGTCAAAGAGCAGAGGGGCCCTGGGTCTGGACAGGCTCCGAGACCGGAAGGAGTTGAGCCCTAGTGAAGCTGTTGGCCTCAGGAGCCATGGGAGCAGCCCCCAAAGATTCTGCAAGGTACACACAGACCTTGGGTGTTCTCAGAGCCTGACAGGTAGTGCCACGAACTAGCCATCTTTACTTCTCAAGGGAGCCAGCCGTCCTTTCCCATCTTCTGCCTATCTTAGGTGAAGATCATTCTTGGTGGAAAAGATAAAGGCAAACTGGAGGTCCTTTCCTCTCTCTTTTCAAACCTTCTGTATTAAAAGTGGTCTTTCCCTATATCAGTTCAGTATCATTCATCCATTCGTTCACTTGTTTCCAAATAAATACCTATTTTGTGGATTGCACAGATGTTAGAAATGTTAGAAGTGCAATGTTAGAAATACAGATGTTAGAAAAAGAATTTGTTCTGTGGTAGTTGAATATAAGAAATGTCTTTTTTTTTTTTTTTTTTTTTTTTAAGCGCGCCCTCCCTACCACCTTCTCCCTGGGAAGAAATTCATTCCCAGAGAGCCCTATCCCCTTCTTTCAGGAATTGTGGAAACCTCAGGGCTTACCTGAGCCGAGAGATCTAGGTAAGGCCTATAACTTTCATTCACTCACTGCTGTTCCAGGTACCCTGGTTTATGGCCATGAGGTTTGTTTGAAGGCAGCTGTCTTCCCCATTCCCATGAGTGACCGGTTGGTCATTTGGGCACAGAATAATCATTGAGGCCAGAGAGCCTACCATGCAGTCCTCCCATATTCCTTGATGCTTTCAAAACTCTAGAACATCTTCTCCATTCCCTCCATTTCCTGGTCTCAAGGTTTGGGCCACGCCTCTTTGTTTCAAAGCACTACCCTCTCTTTCTCTACCTTGGTTCCCCCACCCATCTCCATGACGCCCCCACCCCTGGGGAAGATCCAGATTACTTTCTTTGGGAGCCAAACCTTCCAAGTAAAAATGACAACTTCTTTTCAGTGCAGTGCTTGAAACATGAAAGGAATTGTTCTGGGGAAGGAGCAGGATAGCGTTTTTCCTTAATTCCTTGTTTAAGAGTTTCCTAAAGTACAGTCTTTGGACACTGGCATCAGAATCACTTGGGGAATTTAAAGCTTCATGAATTGGAATAGACCCCAGGATTTACACTTTGTTGCAAGCTCTCCAGAGTTTGAGAACCATGGCCTAATTTTTGGAATACGATGGTGTTACTTGCTCTCTGGAAGTAGGTGTATCTGCCTCTGTGGGAGGTAGGGCATTGCCTTTCTTTCCATTCTTTTCCTACAACAATTAGAAAGTCAGCAATTGATACCTTTGTACAGAAGTCTTTTTTCCGGGACATCTCTGCATACACAGCCATAATATAAGGTGCAATATGACTGTCCCATGCCCCGAGAGGGAAGTGGGTCAGCCACTGGGAGTGTGGAGAAGAGAGAGCCAATTCCCAGCGACTGAATAAGGAAGGGAGTGTTCGGGCTGGGTAGCAAGGGGCAGGAGTGGGGTCCCACTGCAGATGAGTGGGCCGGGCGCCCTGTGATGGAAGAACCAAGTGCAGGAGCAGAGCATCCTGAAAACACTTGTTTGCCTGAAGCACTGGGTTAGTGCTTGGGAAATGCAGGTCCACCGTATCCTACCCTAAGCCCTGGGGCTGGCTTCTGAGTTGAGTTTCTCAGATTTATTTAACACACTCAGTGGGTCTCTGGGCAAGCACGCTTTGTTGATTGATTGATTGATTGATTGATTGATGGCTTAAGGTATGTTTAATGCAACGATGATTATAATAGAAGAAAAAAAAAGTCCAAAGTAAAATATTCAGTTAGATTGAGTTGCTTGTGATATAGTCTGTCTTGATATAAAATATATTCATGATTTTTTCTAAATAAAAAAATAAAGAGATATTAATCTGTATGATCACATTTTTGAAAAAAATCTGAAAATGATTTCAATGAAATATTACAATATTAATAAGTATTTCTCAAAAGCTTCCTAAGGCTCATTTTTGTCTTCCTTCCTTTTTTTAATCCCTGCTTTTAGATTCTATAATATGTGCATTGTACTCTTTTGTAATAGAAGTATTAATAAAAATAAAAATAGAATATAATGGGCCTGGTAGATTAATACTGTAAATGAGGCATGGATCATGGCCATGTGTGTCCCTCAGAGTCTTATTTTTCAGTGGGGTGAAATTTTGCACATACTTTGTAGGAGTAACTATAGGACACTGTAAAAAAAGAAATGGGGACTAGTCAAGTTAAATACAAGACTAACTGAATTCAACGCATATATTTTTAAATTTAGCTTTTTTAAAATTGAAGTTACTCAGCGGCATAGAGTCAAGTAGCCTGTCACAGCCTTGCTATTAAAAAAGCAAGACATCTTGCCCTTCCCTTGCCCTATTTCTGGGCAAGCACATTTTAATCAAACTTATTGCCAAAAGTAAGGCAGAAGCAGGTTGTGGAAATGTAAAGGAACATAAATTCCAGGTTTGCTGGAGTGTGGGGAGTGAAACCTACTGTCTGGAAAGGGAAAAGAATGACAATGTGAGTTTTATTTATAAACTGTAATGACGTTTTCTAATTGGCAATACATATACCAATGTCTGTCTTAATGTTTATTTTATAATGAATCATGAAAGAGCTAATCGAAATATATTATCTTAAAAAAAAATTCAAAAGCACGAAAAATGTTTAATTTTACAGTTAACAGAATTTAAGTTATGGTTGCAACCATGAGCCAATTTGTAGAAGAAAGAAGACTCAGTCAGGTCTTACTAAGTTTTGCAGGAAGGTAGAGGTAGGGTCATGAGGTTTCCAATCACCCTATTCCTTGATTCAGCACGTGTTTAATAAACGCCTCTTCCATGCCAGTCACTGCTTTAGGCACTGGGGACACACTAGTAGCAGCAAGGTCCCTGTGCTCACAGGCCTTATCTTCTAAGGAAAGAGAAAGACCAGAAATAAATGCACATGGAATGGTTATGAAGCAAGATGAGTAGAGGTGTGGCTTCCGTTGTGCAGACAGTGCTGGGAGCCTGGTCGGCGCAAACCGAGTCCTTCACTTCAGATGGGATCGCGCAGCGTGCTTTGGTAGGCAAGGGCCTCATCAGTTTTCCCAGGGTCCTCCCTTAATCCTTTTTGGAGTATCTTGAAGGACATAGGTCTTTACCTTCATCCCTCTTCAGTTGATAATCCTGCCAGGCTCCATATGCCAGTGGTTTTGTGGGATCAGTTCTCCAACAGCAGGTCCTTTTAAAATCCCATCATTCACAAGATTGCTTTCGCAGTCAGTTTGCATGCGTGAACGAACGGGCTGAGTAGGGACAGCCAGTTCATGCTTGTGGTCCCAGTATAATTTTTAATAGTGTTCCCCTTCTCAGAAACTCTCAGTTTAGGGACACTTGGGTGGCTCAGTCAGTTAAGCATCTACCTTTGACTTAGATCATGATCGCAGGGTCCTACAATGGAGCCCGAATCCCACATCAGGCTCCCTGCTCAGTGGGGAGCCTGCTTCTCCCAACTCCTCTGCCTGCTGCTCTCCTTGCTTGCTCTCTCTCTGTCAAGTGAATAAATCAAATCTTAAAAAAACAAAAACAAGTTCTTAGTTTGGACAATAAGCTCATCAGCCTGTTAGTCAAAGATTGACCAACTGACATGGTGGGTGGGGTGTTGAACAAGACTAGATGTTTCTAAGTGATCAGTCTATTCATAAACATTTTTCTGTTAGGACTTTTGCTTCCCTATAAAACCTCGTAACCATGGAGACTTGGATGAATATTAACAAGAGATCCCCTTTAGAGTAATGTGGATCTTTGGTACCACCTGGCAGCCAGTTTCTATTGGTTTGTTGTGGTTTTGAATTAGACATGAATGTGGCCCTACATCAGCAAGAAGTCAGGCTCGTGGTTGTGATCCCAGCACCGCAGTGTCACGTGGCGTGGAGCACACAGACCCCTGGTAGTCCTCAGAGGGTGCTGTTAGCATCTGTACTTGCTGGCATCTGACAGTGAGGAAAAGCATCTTAGGATCTGTTAAAGTCTAAGCACTGAGGACTAATACTAATGCTTTAAAAGATTAAAATCTGGAAACAGAATTGGATGGACTAGAACCTGTTTCCTTGTCGTTCTTCATGTGTTGTAACCTGAAATCTTCATTCCCCACAGTTGAATAACCTTGTTTCAATAATTGGCCTTCTCCAGTCTTACTAAAAAGCTTTACGCAAGGACGGTGGCTGTCTTCTCAAGGAGTCTTCTTATTGGTGACGAGTTACTGTAAAAAATTAGGGAAATTCAAAGAATGTGGGTTTCCCCTTATGTATGGCATAAAGTCTATGTATCTTTGTATTTCTGATTATAAGTGGTTGCCAGAGAGACACAAAAACTGCCAAATCTATGCCACATAATGTCCTATGGCCAGAATAGGTAGTATTGGGACTTTATTTATGGAATGTCAAAAAGAAAATAAGACCATCAAAAAAGGCAAATACTGGGGACGCCTGGGTGGCTCAGTTGGTTAAGCGACTGCCTTTGGCTCAGGTCATGATCCCGGAGACCCAGGATCAAGTCCCACATCGGGCTCCCTGCTCGGTGGGAAGCCTGCTTCTCTCTCTCTCACTCCCCCTGCTTGTGTTCCCTCTCTGGTTGTGTTTCTCTCTGTCAAATAAATTAAAAAAAAAAAAAAAAAAAGGCAAACCCTGGAAATCTCTTCTGCCTCTTTGAATCTGGCTAGTGCTGGGGTGTGGGTCTAGCACTTTCTTGCATTACCATAGGATGGGAGCTGCTGTCTGACAAAGACAGGGAGTTGGGTGACATTAGAAAAAGAAGCTGCTAATCATTTACTTCTCTGACTTTTGTCATAGTTATCATCTGTATTGGAGCATCATTACCTTATTCAGTAATTGCTTTACTTATGCTACTACTCTCCAAGGAGGGCTTTGTTCCCTTTAAAATGCAGGGAATAGGGGGCACCAAGGTGGCTCAGTCATTAAGCATCTGCCTTAGGCTCAGGTCATGATCCTGGGATCAAGCCTCGCATCCGGCTCCCTGCTCAGCGGGAAGCCTGCTTCTCAACATCTCTCACTCCCCCTGCTTGTGTTCCCTCTCTAGCTGTGTTTCTCTCTGTCAAATAAATAAATAAATAAATAATCTTAAAAAAACAAAGGCAGGGAATATGCCGTGATATCTGGCTAGTACTATGAGTCTTATAGATAATAATAATAATAATAATAATAATAATAATAATAATAATAATACAATTATCATACTTAGTAATAAACCCTGACATGTTCATTTTTTTCATGTTCTGGTACCTTTGAAATCATGATGCATCTTACAGTCAGGGAGTTTTAAAGTATTTTGTCATAGTATAATTGGCAGTGTTTTTTCTTGATTAATATACAAAATAATGCCTGTTTCAATCAGTGGCATCTTGGATGAACTACATAGGGGATTTTTTTATATTCTTGGTATAAAAACTATTAACTGTATGATAAAATTATTTAGATTCCAACTGGCATTATACTGACTGTCAGATGATACTCAATGTAGTAAAATTTGAGATATGGTTTAGGAAAAAAAAAGACACTCTCCTGAAGTGAGTATTTATTGAGCACGTAAGTATCAAAGGGATGAAGGGCACAGATGGGGCTCTTACCTCAAGGTAGGTCCAGAACTTCAACTTGAAGCAAACAGGGAGAGCATTTTGTCCAGAGGAAGGCCCACGGAGGTAGCAAGCCAACTGGCTTGCCTGGCATTGGGGCTTTCACGTTGGGAATCTGAGAAGTCTTCCAGGTCACACAAAAAGAACTTCAATTTGATGTCAAGAGCAGAGGGGTGGGCACTCTAGGAGTCTTGCCCAGAGTGGAAGCCTCAGAATATTACTTTAGGGTTGGCAGTTAAGCCAGAAAAGAAACTAAAGTGATGAGCCACTTTCCCTCAAGAAAAACAATCTCATTAATCTCTCCTTGAACATTTCAAGTGTGTCTCTTGAACCGAGAAGGCCAAGTTTGCTGGTGCTCCTGTGTAGCCTCCGTCCTCACGCTACCTGTTTCTCCCTCACAGATCGCCTTCTCCCAGCACAGCAATTTTATGGACCTGGTACAGTTCTTCGTGACTTTCTTCAGGTAATTTCACTTCTATAAACCATGTCTTCTCTTTTGATTCAGGTACTCAATCCCATTAATTATCAACTCCTAGAAGATAATTGAGTAATCCTGTATTGGCACAACAGATCAAACTAACTTCATAGACCTTTCTGAAAAGTTAAGAGTCAGTTGCAATCGTGTAAATTCATCCTAACCTGATAAATAAAAACATTTGCTTTGTAGGTTCTGGCTTTGGGGGGCCGTTTCTCATGTACTTTCTACTAAAATGTAATTTATACTAAAATGTAGCTAGTTTGGCTCTTCATATGGGAAGAATTTGGGGTCAAAACAATAATTAATAATGATTAATGATACATGCTACAGATTTGCTTCCTCTTAATCAGGGATGATTTTGTGATTATCCAGAGTTTGAAAGCTAGAAATGGCTTTTTAGGCTCTTGGGATTCTTTGATTTTTAACTTTTTTAAGCTTAATTTCATTTTTGTGAAAATACTGTAGACACATAACTGAAAAAGACACGTGCTCCAATGCTCATAAGACAAAGTAGCAACATCCTGTCCCACACCTTCCCATCTTTTACTTCCCCTGAGTTTAAATTGTAGCTATTTTTCACTTCTCTGCTTACACTATTTCTTGATTTTTCAGTTCAGTTTCTCTTCGGATGTCTCACTTGTAGATGAGGATTTATTATCTCATGTAACGTCCACCCGCAACTCCCCACACACCACAAGTGCAAACAAAATCCCCTTCCTTCCCCCTCATGTCATGTAGTTACATCACAGTGCTTGCCTAACTCAGTGCTCCTCCCTGTTTATGTTGTTATAATTATGAAACCCCCATTCACAGCTGAGTTGAACTCTGATTATATGTCCCCATTTTTTTGGCTGGAGTCATCACTCTTTTCTTACTGTAATTTTGGTTTTTTAATTGTTTGGTTTTCTAAGAGGCTACCCCTGATTTTTCACTGTACTCTGACAGATCTGAAAAACATCTGTCTGTGGTCCAACACAAGCAGGCACTCTGCTGGTTTTAGTTTCTCTTGGAGATGTCTGTGTCTAGAACCCTCCAGCTCACCGCTCCCGGGTGCACTAGTTTTTGAGGCCTGCTGCATGATTGTCATCTTGGGAATTTCTTTTGCCTTCCTCTTATATTGAAATATAAGATATAAAGTATAAGATCTCATGTCTTCATCTCCCTGTTTATTTCCTCTTTTTAAGTGGGGCACATTCTCCAGGAGGTTTTTGAGAAAAGGGACAGGGAAGGTAACTTTTCTGCAACCTTCGCTGTCTGAGAATGTTTTAATTTTTATGCCCCCCATTTGATGAAAAAGTTGCATACAGAGTTCTAGGTTAAAAATCATTTTCCATTAGAACCAAGAAGGTATTACGCTGTTTCTTCTAGCTTCTAGTATTAATTCTGAGAAGGCAATTGCTTTATAATTCCCACTCCTTGTATGAGATCTATTTCTCTCTTTAAAAAATTAAAGTTTTAGGGGCGCCTGGGTGGCTCAGTTGGTTAAGCAACTGCCTTCAGCTCAGGTCATAATCCCAGACACCCAGGATCGAGTCCCACATCAGGCTCCCTGCTAGGCGGGAAGCCTGCTTCTCCCTCTCTCACTCTCCCTGCTTGTGTTCCCTCTCTGGCTGTGTTTCTCTCTGTCAAATAAATAAAATCTTTAAATGAATGAATGAATAAATAAATAAATAAATAATAAAAAATTAAAGTTTACTATAAAATTTCAAACACTTGCAAAATAAGTGTTTAGCTCAATGAGTTATCAGAAATTGACCATGCACTTTAGAAGCTCCCTTGTGTTTCATCAATCACAACCCTCTTCCCCCAAAGTAACTATTTACCTGACTTCTAAATCCATATGTTGGATTTGCCCATTTAAAAAATTTACATAATATCACTGTGAAATTTTAAAACAGTTTGATTAAGAAAAATTAAAAACTTCTGGGATACAGTTGAAGTTGTACTTAGAGGGTATAGCTTTAAGTCTGTGGTTCTCAACTACAGCTGTACAGTAGAATCACTTGGAAAGCTTTTGATGCCCATGTCACACCCCATGACTCCAGCATGGGACTCGAGCATTTGAAAGCTCCCCAGGTGATTGTGATATGCAGCTAAGGTTGAGGAGCACTGCTTTATAAAAGCAAAATTGGAAAAGGAAAAAAAAAAAACCTAAAACACCTTTCTCAATAAGCCAGAAAAAAGAACTACCAAATAAATCTAAAGAAAATAAAAGAAAGCAATATAAAGAGAGCAAAATTAATCATATAGGGGAGGAAGTACAGTAGAGAGGATTAAAAGAACTACAAAGTTGGATCTTTGAAAAGAATAATATTGATAAACTCTGGCAAGATTGACCAAGGGAAAAAGAAGATATAAATAATACCAAAAATGTAAAAGGAGGCATTACTGCAAATCCTGCAGACAATTTTTTCCTCCCTAAAAATACTTTATGAGCAACTTTCTGCAAATAAATTTGAAAATGGAACAGATGGAATGGACAATTAGAAAAACAAAGAATATATACTACTTACTGAAACTGATACAGAATAGGAACGTGAATATTGAATAGCCCTATATCTGTTTAAAAACAATACCTACCTCAAAATTTTTCCACAAAGATAACTCTAGGCCCAGGTGGCTTCATTAGTAACTTACAACCTTCTAAGAAAGAAATAATATCATTAGTAACCAAATATTCTAAAGAAGAGAAGAAGAAGGAATACATTCCAGCTAATTTTATGAACCTGGCACATCCTGACAGGAATATTATGAGGATGGAATTTACAAGCCAGTCTCACTCATGAATGAAGAAGCAAAAATCCACCAGCAATATAAGAAGGCAACAATATCATGACCCAGTTGGCTTCATTCCATGAACCGGAAAGTTGATTTAGCATAAGAATATCAATCTGTATAATTGACATTAATTATGTAATAATAGAAGAGAATAATAATATGGTCATCTTAATCAGTGAAGAAAAGCATTTGATAAAACTTGGTATCATTCATTTAAAAACTCCTAGGAAACTCAGAATCAAAAGAAACTTCTTTAAATCTGATAAAGGACCAATATATAAAGCAAACAGCAAACCACATTCTTAATGGTAAAATTTTACCAACTTTCCCTTTGAGTTTGGGAACAAAACAAAGATTCTGAAGATTCTATGGGGCACCTGGCTGACTCAGTCAGTGGAGTGTGTGCGACTTTTGATCTCAAGATTTGTGAGTTGAAGCCCCAGATGGGGCATGGAGCCTACTTCAAAAAAAAAAAAAAAGATTCTGTCAGTCACTTCATTCAACATTGTGACAAAGGTTCTAGCCACTACAGTAAGACAAGAAAAATAAAATACTTAGGAATTAGAAAAGAAAAAAATTATCACACAATATGATTGTATTTATAGGAATTCACAAGAATGTGCAGAAGAAATACTAGAATTGATAGATGAATTCAGCAAAGTTGCTAGACACAAGGGCAGTATTAGAAAAATTAGTTCTATGTCATTCAGAGACATACATCTTTTGCAGCTCTTCTTGGTGAAGGCAGATACTGGCATGAAAATGATATAATTAATTGTATTTCTCATAGTGAGCCATTAGGTGCCCTTCCCTTTCGGCCATGAAAGAAATGCCTTGCTGAGTGTTGCTGGGAGCAGATGGCCTCACTTCGAGATTCAGCCACATCCTGATGGGCCCATTTCTGCCTGCTGTAAACTAGTCTTTAGTTTCTCGGTGATGGTGACATCTCCACCAAGAAGTAGCTGTTGCATCCCTCCAGTCTTGGAGAGAGAGAAAATCTGATAAAAGCATGTGGTGTTTCTAGGGGGAAAAAATCAGTTACAGTTCTGTATTTCACTAACAAAAATGAAACTCACATGTTTGTAAATTCAGTATTTACTTCAGTAAGTAAAATTGTTCAAAATTATAGCATAACAAGATCAAGAAAGAATGACCAAGAAAAAATGGAGAGGGTGGGGAGACTGTGTGTTGCCCTCCCAGATAGTAAACACTTTGTCAAGCTGGTGATTAGTGGGGCACTGGCATAAAATCAGATTACCCAGTGGAATATGTACATAACCAAGGAAACAGGTAAAATTTAAAGGTCTCAGACTTGTTTGAAGTGATGAAAAACTAAGTAGAAATAAAAAGTAGACAGTTATAAACAAGAAGCTAAAAGATCAGTATAGACTTACTAGCCACTGGTCACATATAGCTCATGAGCACTTGAAATGTAGCTAGTGTGACCGAGAAACTGAATTTTTCATTTTATCTAATTTTAACTAATTTAAATATAATTTAAAACTGATTTAAATATATTTAATTTAAATATAAATTTAAAAACTACTTGGTTCAGTTACCAGAGAACTTGTGTGTTTAGAACAACGCGGATATGTGAATCTGCTTTTTGAAATGTGAATTTTATGAGATTTAAATACAGATCAATTATTTTCTCCTAAAAAATATAGTGTTCATATTAGATGTGCTTATTGGTATAAAACACACACTGGATTTTGAAGACTTAGTAGAATATCAGAACATAAGATATCTCAATTTTTATATTGGTCACATGTTCAAATGATGTTTTGGCAATCCCGGGTTAAATAAAACTACTTTATTAAAATTAATTTCACCTGGTTTTTTTTGTTTTGTTTTGTTTTAAATGTGGCTACTAGAACTTTTGAAATTACATATGTGGCTAACGTTAAATTTCTGTTGAACAACAATGACCTAGATAAAGGGAAAATTTTGTAGGGACAACATTAAGAGATATGATAAAATAATACTAAACTAATCCCAAGTATTTGAAAACAAAATAGTAAGTCCTCATTCAGACTTTTTAAAGTAGGAAGTCGGCATAAAGATAATTCTCTTATTATAAAGTACCCAAACTTGTTGATGTTCACAGTAAAACTTCAGACAACATAAAATCTAATAAAATTCTGGCCACCTGGGTGGCTCAGTGGGTTAAAGCCTCTGCTTTCGGCTCAGGTCATGATCTGGGATTGATCGGGCTCTCTGCTCAGCAGGGAGCCTTTTTCCTCTGCTCTGTCTGCCTGCCTCTCTGACTACTTGTGATCTCTTTCGCTCTATCAAATAAATAAATAAAATCTTAAAAAAAAAAAAAACTAATAAAATTCCAAGTTCCCCTTATCCTAGTCTTTAGAAATTACCACTGTTAACATTTTGATGGTTGTGTTTCCACAGTTTTTTCTCTATGTATACATACTGCATACAAGTTGTGGTTTTCTAATGCTTTGGTCTATAAAATGGGTTCCCTCCTTACATATTCTAGAACTTGTTTTTTCATTCGATGTTCTATGGTTAACTTTTCCCATGTGGGGATTCATTTCATTTTTAAACAGCTTTTTTCATAGTATGAGTACCATATTTTATTTAACCATTCTTCTTTTCACTGACTCTTAGATTGTCCTCAATTTTTGTTGCATATGCCTTTACATTTTTCTATGATGATCTTTCTGGGGGAGTTTTTTTGTCTTATAATTGCCATATCAAAATGCAAAATCACTGCTATGGCCTCTCAGAACAGTTGCATGAATGTATACTCTGACGATAGGAATATAATTTCTCTTACTATTTCTGCCTATTTCTCTTATTAGTTCTTAGCAACACTAGAAATTGTCATTATTTTTAATTTTGTCAGTCTGGGAGGTATCACTGGTATCTAAAATTTGGATTTCTTTAGTTATGACTGATATTTACCGATGTCTTACATTTCTTGTTTTGAATCCATCAGTCCCTATCCTTTGTTTATATTTCTCTTGGGTTATCGTCTTTTTCTTGCTGAAATTTAGGACTTTGTTTTATTTTGCAGCTCTTAACAGGTGTGTGTGTTCATTTGTTTGTTTTAGACTCCCATTTGTAGCATTTTCCACCAAGCAGGTCTTTCAGTCCCTCCCTGTTTTCTTCATGGGGATTTTACCTGTTGTCTTTTCATGTTTAGGTGTTCCTTTGTCTGTCTGGAATCCATTTGGGTATAGCTTTACTATATCCTTCAGAACTTGTCAGTGGGTTAGGTCAAGATATTAATTACTTCAGCTCTAAGGCCACACCATCCACTAAGACCAGGAACTCACTATGCCATTGCTTTCTTCAGAGAATGCCCCACACAGCTCACGGGAGCTGAGTGGGCACCACAAAGCCTCTGTCTTAAATAAGGCAATGCCAGCAATATGGAGTGTGGGAACTTTGACGAAATTACTTCCCATTCACAAGAAAATCTCTTCATTCCACAGAAGTTTAGAGTCCAAAAGGAAACTGCCCTCTCTGATGTTATCACAGAAAAGATTAAAATTCCAAGATCTCCTCCCAGCTCTCCAGCAGTTTTTTATTCTGCTTAGTGCTGGGCAGCCAAGAGTCACTGACATGAGCTGCCTTCCATGCTTCTCCCAGAGTGGGTCCAAAGCGTCATTCTGTATTCTTGCAGATTCAGTATTTCATGAATCTTTGCCCTGTGACTCCCACAAAATTGTGAGCCCCTCTAGGATAGCCATCATTTTCTTCCTTGTTGACCATGTGAGCTGCAGGTCCTGGAGGGGTGGTGGGCTTTCACTGGTTCTCCTCTGTGTTTGCCTCAAAGATACTACCCAGTCCCACTGACTTGTCATAATCTTACTCCTTCCGAACCCAACCCAGCTGCCTGCTCAATGAAGTATTCTCCTGACACACTCACTCCAAAGTTCATCCCTTTTGGAACTCTGCCCTACTCATGTTCTTATTATTGCAATTAATCACCCTTTAATGCAATTATTTAGTAGTCTGGAGCTTGAGCAGCTCAGACCCAGATGAACCTACAATTTGACATGCAAAGATGAGCAGGGCCAGTTAGAAGTCCCTCCGACCAGTTTTAAATTGGGCTTGAGAGCCCGAAACACTAACCTCATGTCTCGCAGTCCTGGCTGTAACCTAGAACTCCCTGGGAAGCTTAAAAAGAAACAACAGCAGCAGCCGGGCCATCCCCCAGAGGTGCCGATTTCACAGGTCTCCCTGTGAACTGGTCCTTGGAATGTTTTAAAGGCTCTCTAGTGATTATTTTTTAATTATTTATTTGAGAGAGAGAGAGAGAGAGAGAGAGAGAGAGAGGGCACAGAGGGAGAGGGAGAAACAGACTCCCCACTGAGCAGGGAGCCCGACACGGGGCTGGATCCCAGGGCCCTGAGATCATGGTCTGAGCCAAAGGCAGACACATAACTGATGGAGCCACCCAGGTGCTCCCTCTCCAGTGAATGCGTTCATTTGACATCGAGAAACCCGGAGTTAGCGTAAAGCTGGATGAATTCAGGGCCTAGGGCTGCATTAGTTTCATCCACACGCAAGCTAAATCGTAGGAAATCCGGTGGAGAGAAGACAATGTAACCGCCGAGGGGATGGGATTGTGGCCTCAGCTCCTGGCAGCTTCATGATTCCACTTCCTACAAGAGCTGCCTGCTTGAAGGCTCTAAGAGGGCCCCACAGTCATTCCCCCATAGGCGTCCAGTAGCCTCTGATGTAGCAGTTATCTGGGATTTAAATTCTAGATTGTAATTCTTTTACATTATGTAGGAATAATTTTTAGAAGTTTTACCATTCTTTTCCTTGTGCCATCATGTCCTGCGTTTCCCCCTTTGTTGGATGTTGTTGTTATGTTATGTAGGACTTTAGGAGTAATTCAGAAAGGACACAAGAAAGAATTTGATGGGGGGTGGCGCTCAGGAATGAGGGGGTTAGTCTGAAGACTTAGTCTTGAGCTTTGCAATGATGTCTTCTGTCTCTCTGCTTGTTCCCTCTCCTTCTGTTCTTTTGCTTGAATTCTGGAATTCTCTGTTCCATTCATGAAGGAAATTCTGGATCTGTCCTTTGTATTTCTTAAATGAATCCACATATTTTTCATTTTCCTTTTGTTCTGTGTTCTAGGGGAGCTCCGCGGCAATATTTTCCAGCTCATTCATTTAATCCAAAATTGGGTCTGTTTCCTTTATTAAACCCACCTGATAAGATTTTTTTCTATTTTAACGGTTGCATTTTACTGCTAATACATTTTTCCTTATAACTGTCCATTTTATGAATGCACTTTCCTCTCGTATTCCTTTGTGAGATTAATAATATTTTATTTTATTTTTTGTTTTGTTTTGTTTTGTTTTGTTTTATTTTAATTTATTTTATTTATTTTATTTTATTTTATTTTATTATTTTATTTTTTCATTTTGTCTTACTTTGTGCTCTTACTGCTCACTGTCCTCAGAGGCTTGGGTTTTGTTCCTATTTAATAGCACTCTTGCACAGCATTGATTTGAAGAGTGCCGTTTGCCTGTGTGTGGATGCTGTTTTTGTGTGTCCCAGCCTCCAGTGAGTGTCGGGTAGGGGCAGAACGTGCTGCTCTTAGTCTTCTGAACGAGAGAGCTCCCATCCCGTCTGGCCTCCCAGGCCAAGGGCTCACTGCCGTAGCTGCTGTCTCCCATTGCTCGGCACGGACAGAGAAGGGGGAAGAAACCGTCTGGTGCAGCCACTCCGAATGTGGCTCCCCTTGATCATGTTGGCAGTTCTCTTCCCTCCTTGTGTCCATTGGCTGTGGGCGTAATTTGATTTGGTTTTGTTTTGTTCACTTGCTTAAATTTTTAGAAACCTTTGTTTAAGGTAATTTTAGGTTTCCAACAACATCGAGAGAAAGGTACAGAGATTTCCCATACAGCTCCTGCCCTCACACATGCACAGCCTCTCCTGTTATCAACATCGCTCCCAGAATTGGACATTTTCTACGAAGGATGAACCTACATGGACACATCAGTATAATCCAAAGTCCGTATTTGACCTTACTCTTGACCTCCCCCTTGGTGTTGTACATTCTTTGGGTTTGGACAAGTAGATAATGACATGAACCCAGCATCATAATATATAGAACATTTTCACAACCCTAAAAATCCTTGTGTTGGGGGTCTTTCCGTTTTTTAGCCCTCTCTAATCTGACTTCCATCCCCACACCCCACCTAAATTTGTGTGTGTGTGGAGGGCAGCAAGAACATCTCTGTTGCCAGGGCGCCTGGGTGGCTCAGTTGGTTGAGCGACGGCCTTCGGCTCAGGTCATGATCCTGGAGACCCAGGATCGAGCCCCACATTGGGCTCCCTGCTCGGCGGGAAGCCTGCCTCTCCCTCTCTCACTCCCTCTGGCTGTGTTTCTCTCTGTCAAATAAATAAAATCTTAAAAAAAAAAAAAAAAGAACATCTCTGTTGCCAAATCCAAAAGATACTTTTTACCCCTCATTTTTTTGGATTCTTAACAGTATTACACAGCTGACCACCCATCACTGACCTTCTTCTGGCCTTCTCTGACCCGGATGCCCCGAGAGCACTCTTCTGTTGAACTTTCCTGGTCAGCCTCTCGCTGTTGACATTCTGCCAGAACTCAGCCCTGGCCATTTTCTCATTCTGTATTCCCGGCTGAACTCTGTCATCCCAGCTGCTGCATGACACGCGCGAAGCGAGCTCCTCTTCCGTCCTTCCCCACCAGGCTTCCCCACATGGCCTACTGCGGAGACACTGCCACTTCCAAGTCCCTTCTCTCCCCTGCAGCAGTCAGAGCCCCTCTACGATTCACAAAAAGTCCAGAAGAGACCTTGCAAACAAATTCATCTGCATCTGTTCCCTCATCTCATACTCAGTGGCTTTAACCCCCTCCCCCAGGTGAACTGACCTTTGCTCACCCCTCCATATTCATCTTATGCTACCCACCCGTCTGCATTCCCACCGCATGGGCCATCTTCTCGAAAGCACCAGGCTCTTTCCCATTTACCCATGCTTATCCTTTTTTTTCCTGGAAAATGCTTTCCCTCCTCCTTCTCCCCACCCTTCTGCATCTGTGTATTTCTGCTCATTGCTTGGTTTTTCCAGATGACGTCTAGTCCTCTGACACCAACTGGTTGTCTTCCGATTCAGTTCAGTTCTGATGCTACCTGGAGCTGGCACAGCCGCAGGGTCAGGGCTCCATCTGATGTGGCTGTCCTCACTTCTCATGTCAGCCACCGGTGGGTCCCCAGCTAGCCATGCTCCTCCCTGGCCAACTACAAATTTGAGCGTTCCCGTGACCCTCCTCAGATTTGAGACTTTGCCGGAATGACTCACAGAACTCAGAAAGCACAGTACTTAAAATTACAGTTTTATTATAAAGAATATAACTTGCGGGGCGCCTGGGTGGCTCAGTTGGTTGGGCGACTGCCTTCGGCTCAGGTCATGATCCTGGAGACCCGGGATCGAGTCCCACATCGGGCTCCTTGCTCGGCGGGAAGCCTGCTTCTCCCTCTCTTACCCGCCCTGCTTGTGTTCCCTCTCTAGCTGTGTTTCTCTCTGTCAAATACATAATAAAATATTAAAAAAAAAAAAAAAAAAAGAATATAACTTGGGAAGAGCCAAATGGAAGGGACGCATAAGGCGGGGTGGGGGGGGCAGTGAAGAGCACACACAGAGCTTCGACGCCCTCTCCAGGCACCCCACGCTCCCAGCACATGGATATGTTCACCAACCAAGATGCTCCCTCAAACCTCTTGGTTCCTTATTTCTTTCAAGGTTTCATGGCCTTGAAACGAACTCCATCTCCAGCCCTCTTCCCTCCCCTCAGGTGGCAGGGATAGGGCAGGGTGCTGGGCTTTCTAACTCACTAAGCATGTGATTGGTTTTTCTGGTGACCAACCTCCATCCTGATGCTATTTGGGTCCCTCCCTCCCTTGAGTCATTCATTGGCACACAAAGGACACTCCTGAATTACATCTCCATAAATCTGTTATTTAAGAAAACAAAACAGATCATTCATACTCAGCAACCCTGTCATTTTTTAAATTATACCTTTCTTTATATAAAATTACTTTGTACAAAAAACTATTAAGGATACACCTTTTTTTTTTTTTTAAGATTTTATTTATTTGAGAGAGATAAATACAGCTAGAGAGGGAACACAAGCAGGGGGAGTGAGAGAGGGAGAAGCAGGCTTCCCGCGGAGCAGGGAGCCCAATGCAGGGCTCGATCCCGGGTCTCTGGGATCACAACCTGAGCCAGAAGGCAGAGGCTTAACCACTGAACCACCCAGGCGCCCCCGGATACACCTTTTTAAATCAAATTTTAAATTAGCTCATTCCTTTTTAACACTGAGTGAAATTCTGTGTAAACAGCCACAATTTCTTTCTTTTTTTTTTTTTTTTAAAGATTTTATTTATTTGACAGAACACAAGCAGTGGGGAGTGAGAAAGGGAGAAGCAGGCTTCCCACTGAGCAGGGAGCCCGATGCAGTGTTCGATCCAGGGACTCCGGAATCATGACCTAAGCTGAAAGTAGACGCTTAATAACTGAGCCAGCCAGGTGCCTCTGTAATTTATTTCTTCACTTCTTGATGGAGATGGACATTTGGGCTGTTTCCAGTTTGGGGCTATTTTAAGTAGAGCTGTTGTGAGTATTTGTGTAAAAACCTGGGGAGGGGGACACTCCTATCACTCACAAAATTTTAAAATTTTGGAGCTAAGGGCTCCAAATTTTAAAAATTAGGAGCTAAGGGCAGGTGGCTCAGTTGGTTAAGCGTCTGCCTTCGGCTCAGGTCATGAAGCCAGGGTCCTGGAATTGAGCCTCACATCTGGCTCCCTGCTCAGCAGAGAGCCTGCTCCTCCTCTCCCTCTGTCTGCTGCTCTGCCTACTTGTGCTCTCCTCCTCTATCTTTCTGTCAAATAAAGAAATAAAATCTTTGAAAAAAAAAAAAAGAGTTTTAGGAGCTCTGTACCAGGAACAAAGACCAAAATATAATTAAAAAATTACACTCATCCTTCAGGTCTTGGCCCAGTGTCACTTCCTCCAAGACTTCATCCCAGAACCCCCAAACTAAATGGTCTTCCCTTGTTCTCTCCCCAGAGAACCGTACTAGTTTTCATCATGGTACTTCTCATAGTTTTTTCCTTACTTTCTATCTGTGCCCTCAGACTCTAAGCTCAAGAGAGTAGGTGCACTGTCTCTCGGGCATCCCCCCCACACACACACACACAGACCTCCAGCACGTAGTGCACAGTCATATGCAAATGCATGTATGTAAACTAGACCCTCAGGAGAAGTGCTGAGTCCCGAGGAACCGGAGGCACCAGCCTCTCTCAGGGAAGAGAGTTAGTGGAGCTGGCTGATGGAACGCTCCCAAAGGGGCATAGGGCTGCACGCTAATTCTGTGGCCCCGTGAGCAGGTGTTCTGCATATTCTTGGGACATGCGTACAGAATGAGGTGACCCTGCTGACTGTTGGAAGAATGAATGACACCATCAGAATTGGCTGGGACCATGGAATCTTGTGTAGTAAGCAAGGACAAATGGTGTTCTTGTCACTTCTTCCTTTTGAAGGAAGAAGAATCCTTAGAAAGGAATCCAGTGCTTCCCCGCACCCCGGATTTTGTTTAAGAACTCAGAGTCATGATGATCTTGTAACTGAGAAAAGAGTCCTTTTTATGGACGTAAGGAACAAAATATTTTCCCCAAGCAAGTTAACCAGGTCTCAAAGGATCTAAGTGAAAATAAGGGGAGAGGAATGTTATCCAGACACTCCCAAGCAGTACTCTGAAGAATAGCTCAGATAGCACAGAAAAGAGAATCTATCGGAGTGTGGTGGTGGGCAGGGCACTCAGGGATCCGAGTGAGAAAATCAGTGTGAGGTGAGTTAGAAAGAGTACTTCCAGACTCAGGCACAGAGAAGTAAATTCTAGACCCTGACAAGTCCATTAAGCCCTCTTTGTGTCTTAATGAGATATGACTCGAGACTCCAGTAGGAGCCTGTGAACCAAGAGGGAAATAGTAAGACCCACTGGCTTGCTTGCCATGAGAATCAGATGAGGTCATGTATGTGAAAGGGCTTTGTATCTGGGAGTGAGGAGCTAGAGTGGCTAGGACAACTGGCAGTAGTTAAGAGGGACTGACATTCTGTGGACTTCTTCGTGGCTGGGGTCACAGATGCCTTAGAGGGCAATGTCTGAGTGAGGATAAAAAAGGAGAAAATAGGTGATGTCACTTTGGCCGCAAAGAGGGCAGTAACGGGAATTTCAGTTATAGGCGAGATACAATGTTCCTGTAAAACTTAATTACCTGAACTTCTGCTGGACCCTTACCATACTGAAGGCAGATGTTTTGACAAGTCCATTTCATATTCCAGAAGATAGAAGTGAGATGGGTTCCTGCCGCTCTGGATCTAATGCTAACCAGAATGGCGATGTGCAAATCATAGCAACTCAGTAAGAAGCACTGGTATCTCTGTGTTCAAGGTGGCTTGGAGGTAAAGGCCGGGCCAAGAAAATGAGTACATAGTTTTAGAAAGGCCAGATTTGTGAGAGCGGGAAATGATAACCATTAGTTAATAGTTTTGCCCTCTGGGGGGAAAGTTCAGGACACTCTCGAAAATATCATTCTAACTGCACAATTATAGTTAAGCTAGTGAGAAACAGAGGTCCCAAACCCTGAGCTCTCACACAAATTGTGAACTTGCAAAAGACATAGACAAAAGGTAGAAAGAAAAACTTAGAATCAAGACATGGATTTTTTGAGAAAAAAAGCATTTGAAAGTAGTAACAGGTTTAGGACAAAAAGGTGAAAGGATTCTTACTTCCTACTTGGGTACAGAGCTAACAGGAAGTGAGAGACCCTTGGCCTGGGGCTAATGTCCTGGTTTTGAAAGAGAAATATACTTTGATGATCTTTGAATGACATTGGCAAAAGGTTAATAATTGTAAGTAATGGACATAGGAATTCACTAGACCATTTCCTCTGCTGTGTGTACATTTGGAAATTTTCGTGGTTTAATGTTTCTTTAAGTTACACTTACATGGAAAAATCTAGAAAGCAGTTGACAAGAGGGACTGCAGTAGGATAAACACTGAGTTACAGCACTACCTGTACCCAAACTAGTGGTAGGAAGAGAAGGGAGCGCCACCTTTCTTTAAATAACTAGAATGTTCTTTGTTGTTGTATTACCCTAGGAGAAATCATACACATATCAGCTTTGAGGGACAGTCACTGTGTGCTAGTATGCTGCTTCTGTCACTTCTTAGAAAAGCTGGAAGCAGTGGAAGGAACTGGGTTGTTGGTGTTCTTAACAAGTATGTGTTGAAGATGGAAACTCCTGGGCTGGGGGTGGGGGGTGGAGGGGAGGAGGACACAGACCTTCTGAGCTGTGCTGTCTTACACCTCTAGATTGAGGGTAGTCCCAGGAGTGGCACCAAGGTCCTCGCCTCTGAGGACAGCCCTGTGCTCAGCTCCATCAGTAGCATCTTGACCAACTTGGAAGCTGGTCTCATCCCCTCCTTGCCCTTCCATGTGGATTTGCTGCCTCCTTGTGTTTCTATTAGAATAAAAATAACAAAAAGCAGGATTACACGTGGAAATCAAGAAAAACAGGTTACTCTTCTCAGACTCCTTTGCTGCTTCTTCCTGTTCTCCCCAACTTCTCCATGGGGGGGGGTGTGCCCCCCAGGACACTCTTCTGTGCTTATATTCACTCCCTGGGTGGCGGCATCCAGATTTATTACTTCAAATACCATATACCATTGCCCTTCTGACAGCACAGGTTTTTTTCTGAAGGTCCACTTATACGTGGATTTTTTTTCCCATAACCTACAATACAGTAAGTATAATTTATTTTCCTTATGATTTTCCCTTTTTTTAAAGGTTGATTTATTTATCTGAGTGAGAGCACAAGGAGGAGGGGCAGAGAGAGAGAGTCTCAAGCAGACCCAGCACTGAGATCATGACCCTGAGCTGAAACCAAGAGTCAGATGCTTAACCAAATATGCTACCCATGTATTCCTTTATGATTTTCTTAACATTTGCTTCTCTCTACCTTTATTTTATTGTAAGAATACAGCATATAATGCATATAATGTATAAAATAGGAGTTCATCAACTGTGTATTTTATCAGTAAGGCTTTCTGTCAACAGTAGACTATTAGTAGTTAAATGGGGGGGTATCAGAGTTATACGTGGATTTTTGACTCTGCGGAGGGACAGCACCCTAAACCCTCACATTGTTCAAGGGTTAACTGTGTATACTTACGCCTCCCAAATGCCATTTCCAGGCCAGACCTGACACCTGGCCTCCAGGATCCTGTATGCCTACGACAGCACCCTTTGGGTGCTTAGGTGGATGTCTCAGAATTCGGTGTGTCCCATACCGTCTGCTCTTGCACCTGCTCCACCCGGAGCCTTCCCTGTCTAGGTTGATGGCGAGTTCCTCAGGCCCAAACTCCCTCATTCCCTGTTCCATCCCCTCCTTCCAGCACATCAGGAAATTCTGTGGTCTCCACCTTCAAATTATGTCCAAAATGCTTGAACCACCTCATCTCTCCGTGACTACTGGTCTCCCTGTTCCTGCCATTGCTACCCTAAAGGTCTCCTTGGCATCCGTTCAATCGTGATACTTCTCGGCTCAAATACCTAAGCTAGCTCCCCATCTTAGTGAGTAAAATCTAATACCCTTAGAGTGCCCGCGGGCCTTCCAGGGTCTGCTGCCGCTTCCTTCCCTGCCTTTACCCTTTACCCCTAGGACCCACCTCCCCCCAGTCCAGCCATGCTAGCCGCCTGAGGTTCCTCCTTGCCTCCGACAGTGCACAGCTGAGCCCATGGCCTGGCCATGTCTGTGTAGACCTCCCCTGAGCCACCTCCCACACCTCCTCCAAGTCTTGCTCAGACGTTACCCTCTCAAGAAGTAAGGCTCACCCTCTCTGACTGTTCTGCTTTAGAGTGCTAGTAGCACTCCTGGACCCCCTTTTCCTTGCCAACTTTTTATTTCTGTAGCCTTTACTACCTTCCGACTTGCTCTATAATTTGCTGGTTTATTTGTTTACTTTTTATCTCCATTGGATGGAATGTCAACTCCATGAAAACAGCGGTCTTCTGTCCAGTTCATCAGTGTATTTTATGGGCCTAGAACAGGACCTGCCTCAATAAAGTGTTGATTAAAATAGAGACCGTCAGGGAGGCAGAAGGACCGGGAGAGTCAGGACAGCCGAGAGGCCCAGTAAGATGGGAACTGAAGGCTCTCCCCTGAGGGATGACCCTGGCAAGCCCCTTCTCTTTAGTCAGGGAATTCACTGGAGATGTCTTTCCCCCACTCATGTCGGGGCAGCGGCGGGCTGTGGGAGCCCCGAGAGGGCAGCAGTGCAGGCATCCTCACAGCTGGGAGTGCCCCACCTCCGGCCCTCGGGCTGCTGTTCTGGAAGCAGGCCCGCGCTGCAGCTGCCTCGCGTCTGCGGATGACAGAAGTCAGTCAGTCTGTCTGTCAGGGTAACTTTCAAACCATTCTCATCTGGTTTATAGACGGGAGAACATTAAGGCATTTACAGTTACAAGACCAGTGGGAGTTATTCTCTGCTAATACTTTTTTTTTTCTGGTAATACTTTTAAGAAAGTTAATTGGTTTGAGGTTGATCATTTTATTTTATAAGAATTGTATGAATTTATTTTATAAGAATATAACTGAATCTATATTATATATACAATTTATTTCTTTTTGTGTTTACCTCTTCTGTGTGAAAAGCTGGTTGTTACTTTAATAACTAACTTTTCTCATTTTTTTAGACTTTTATCAGTAAGGGTAGTCAGTTAGCGTGCATGTCGTTCGTTATTATTATCCCCGATTTATTTTTCTTCTTTGGGATAAGCCGGGGGGCAGGGGGTGTTCTGATAACAGGCCCAGTGGGCTGTTGGAGCTCTCCCAGTTCCTTTGGGGACAGTACAGAAGCTCAGCTCCTCAGTCTTCTCACACTTGCTTCGTGTGAGCAGGGACATGGTTGTGATGAGTCCTGAGAAAGGTGCTCGGGAGTTGGACTTTGGGGGACTCGCCCTGCCTGGCCTGAGGCGTGGGTGGGTGGCAGTGCTCATTCTGGGGGCTGGGATAATAACTCAGTACTTTCCTTTCTCACAGTTGTTTCCTCTCTTTGCTCCTGGTGGCTGCTGTGGTTTGGAAGATCAAACAAAGTTGTTGGGCCTCCAGGCGCAGAGAGGTAAGCCTCTGGATGAAGGTTCATGAATGCCTGTAAGAGCCTCTTCCTTTCTGTTTCTCTAAAGCAAGTCAGTTTTAGATACTTAGTGATAATTCATAGATACGCCACAGGGGGACTAACGCTGCCCTTTCTGCAGGGTATGGTCAGTGGGTTTCGGTTAATGTATACAGGGTATGATTAGTTCTGTAGCACGTGCTCTTAACTTTCTAAAAGAAATCTTTAGTATTTTTACTCATCGTTCCAGCACTTTGTCCCTAACTCAGCCAGGAGATCTGAGGGCTTAGTAGCAGCGCTTTTCATGAGAATGAGAGTAAAATCAACCAGCGAAGCATCTCAGAAGTGTCTCATCACTCAAAGAAAGATAAATCAGTGTCTAGTTAAGTTTTTGCTTGAGTTTCCTTTTTTTAATGAGTCTTGATTTATTTCCAGAGCTCCATTCCAAAAGTAGTATCAAAATGAAGCAAGATGAAACCAGAGAGGGAGACAAACCATAGGAGACTCTTAATCTTAGGAAGCAAACTGTGGGTTCTTGGAGTGGAGGGGGGTGGGATGGATGGGGTGACTGGATGGTGGACATTAGGGAGGGTATGTGTTACAGTGAGCGCTGTGAATTGTGTAAGAGTGATGAATCGCAGACCTGTACCCCTGAAACAAATAATACGTTATATGTTTAAAAAAAAAATTAGTCAAGCAAATACAGCTGACCAGTCAGATAAA
Source organism: Spilogale gracilis (assembly GCA_004023965.1). Taxonomy (NCBI): domain Eukaryota; kingdom Metazoa; phylum Chordata; class Mammalia; order Carnivora; family Mephitidae; genus Spilogale; species Spilogale gracilis. Next base: position 121,978 of record PITA01004494.1, read on the forward strand.
CAAACAGGTCAAAGTGAGCGTAAAATCTTCGTTTATCGCAGCTTTCACCGATGTCATTACCCTGCCTTCTAGTAGTCCTATTATTGCATTGTTGGTAATGGAAGGGCACTGAGATCTAGGCTGATGTGCACTCCTCAGTCTGCTGTATTTACTCATGCCCTTTTCTATAAAAATTGATCTACAGACAAGATTTAGAAGAGAACAGAAATACCCCAAAGCAAAACTCAGAAGCACGCAGCCCTGTTACCAGAACATTAATATCTGTAACGAGAGGCTCCTCCTGGGGGCCATGACACCTTTTCTGACCCATGTAAAGGTGATGTTAGCATAGAGGTAATGTTGCAGCCTTTTTATTATCATTCTTAAAATTCAGTGGGTAACATCTTCAGAGGGATTTTTTTAATAGCTCCATTACTAAGACATTTTAAAACCCAGTGAATTTGTACAGTGTTCCTTTTTTTAATTGTACGGTGTTCTGAAAAAAAATACAAGTTATCAAATGGATTAAGAAAGAAGTGGGAAGCCTCAATAAACCCGTAGCCAGGGAAGGAATTGAAAACTTGTCAAAATATGATTGTCTCGAAATAAGCCAAGAAGAGAAAGTCAAGTATCGCATGGTCTCACTTACTTGCGGTGCATGAGGGGCAAACTGGAGGACAGTGGCAGAAGGAAAGCAAATGGGAACTAGGGTAATCTAGGGAGGGAAACGAAACAACAGACTTTGAACACAGAAACAAACTGAGGGACTTGGAGGGAGGGGGGTGGAGGGATGGGAGAGCC